>JAGKPY010000283.1:0-11381 GCA_022609225.1 Boeremia lycopersici | reverse complement strand
ACTCTAATATATTAGGTAATAGGTATTAATTCTTAATAGTAATATTATTAAGCTTTCTAAAGTTAATGTAAGGTTATAGCTTACTATCTTTCTTTAGTATAAAGAGAATAGGGTACCCTATAGGTAATTCTAATCTTCTAATAAATCTCTTCTAAAGGTTCTCCTTAATGTACTTACGTAGTACACTAAGTTCCTTTTCTAATAACTAGTATAGTGGCCTAAAAGTTAGTTACTTTCCTTTCTAGAGCTTAATCTTATAATCCTAAGGTTTATGCTTAGGCAGGGCTTTTACTATAAGCTCTTCTTTAAACATCTATGCGTATTATTAATATATATCTAGGATGCTAGGAGTTGCACATTTCTCCTTAACTACTACTCTATAAGGCTAGGGCTAGTTACTCTCTATATAGTTAACTACTCTATCTTAGCGCGTCTTAGTTAAAGTAATATTACTAATTATCTTCTTATCTACTAGTTGCGTTATAGTCTACGTAGGTTCTAACTACATTATGCTGTATTTATAGTGCTTTAGCAAAAGCTTCTTAAGTGCCTAATCTATCTATAGGTTATACTTTCTTAACTAGGGAATTCCTAATATAACGTTGTAAGTAGCTATCCTAAAAGTGTCTAGGGTTATTTCCTTATAGTGTTCTTAGATAGTTATTAGAATAGATAATACCTTATAGGTTATTGCTAATTCCTTAGGCATAGGTTCTCTGTTAGCTACTTATAGTAGGTAAGGTTCTGCCTTCTAAGTAGGGCGTAGTCTAGCTAGCTATATTGCTTATAAAGAGATGTAGTTAGACTATAATCTATAGTCTAATAGTACCCTTATCTATACTCCTCCTAACTTAATAGAGAGTATAACTAGGCAATTAGTACTAATATTATTAATAGATTAATCCCTAGTGTATGTTGTCTGTGCTAGTCTAAAAAAGACTTATTCTTGCTATCTAACACTTCTTCGTGTTTAAGGAATCCTTACTACCTCTTAGCCTCCTTATAGCCTTTACAGTTATTATGTAGGCATTATTACTAATATAGGTTTAAGCAGTAATTATTAATTAATAACTATTTAATATATGTATACTAAGTATTCTTCTCTCCTAGAAAGTAGTATTATTATTACTTATCTTATAAGTAAATTTTGCACGTGTTATCCTTGCATTTATACTATTTATTATAGTAGTGTTATTTTATGCTAGGGAACTATCTATTATTTATTTTATTATTATAGTGTACTATACACAAGTCTGTGCTATAGGCTATCTATAAAAGGGTGTAGTAGAGGAGGTTCCTAGTATCTATTAGGTACTAAGGTGTTATTCTTTATTGTGCAGGCATTTGCCTAACATTAGGTTTATTCTATACTAGAATATCTTAACTAGCGCGTTATAGCATCTTAATAGTTATGTAGTTATTTTATTAATAGTCTATAAACTATTTGTTATACTACTCTTTAGGTTTCTTTAGAAGTTTATAGATAGATACTAACACGTTCTTATAGTTCTTATAGACTTATAGGTTTAAGGTAACTATAACTAGTATCTTACTATTGTTATATCTCTATAGTAACTTCTATAACTAAATGCAAGCTACTATAGGTTTATTATCTATAATATTAAGTATGTTATTATTTAGTGTATAGCGTCCTACAATTTCTTTATTATTGCGTGCTATATGTTTGTTGCTAATATATTATGCTGCGTTAGCCTAGTGCTTAGCTTCTAGTTATTAGTCTAGGACCTAGAGCATCTAGTTATAATATTCTTAATATTTAGCAGATCTACGTTGTTTAGTAGTATAGACTTCTTCTAACTATTAGTGTAGTATAGGTATACTGCTTTAGACATTTTATTAGTCCTTATTAGGTTTAATATATTTATTATCTGTCCTAGATTCTATCTCTAGATCTTCTATAAGACGTCCTATATTATTAGTAATTATTTCCTAGTTACTAGTATTAGTAAAGCTAACTCTTTTACTAGATAATATGTTAAGCTGTCGCATAACTTTGTTCTTGCTATAATAGTCTCTAGCAAAGTAGCCTTGTTTACTACAGCTATAACAAGTTACTAGTAGCTTATTAGTTCTAGAACTACCCTTATTCTTAACATTCTACTGCTTAGGTCCTTTGTTAATATTAGAAAGGTCTATAGCCTTAGCGCTATAGTATCCTGTGTTAGTTCTAGTATAGACTTATTATAACGTGTTAGACTAGTAGTGTCTACTATGCTGTCCTTATTAGAGGTTATTTTTCTATTAGTTTCTAAAGGTATGTAGTGCAGAATTAGTAGCCTACGCTTAGGAGTTATCTTATAATTCTAACTATAGCTTATATAGTTTAATATTAATGTTAATTATAGTATTAACTAATATATTAAAGGTATTAGTGCTAGTACTAGTGCGCATTAGCTCTTCCTTAATCTTTAGCTTAAGTCCTTGCTTAAACATAGTTAAAAGTGTAGTATTATCCTAGTTAGTATGTGTAGCAAGTTATTAGAACTCTATAGTATAGTTAGCAGCTAACTTAGTTTGTATAATACGCTAGATCTTACGTCTTACACTAGAGACTTTATTAAATATGCTAAACATAGGTTTAATCTATTCCTTAAAAGCATTAAAGTTCTTTATCTAGACATCTACTTTGTCTAGGGCCTTACCTACGTTATACTATTATATAAAGGGTTTAATCTATTTAAATGCTGCGCTATGCATATAACTACTAATAAGCACAACCCTTTTAATCTCTTTAACGCGCTCACCTTAGAATAAGAAGAATAAGTCCTATTGCATAAGCTAATTATTAAGCTTATTATGTTTACTATAGTAGAGATTAGGTTTATTAACTATAATGTTACCTATATAGGCAGTACTATTATTAGTTATGTCTATATTATTAGATATTAAGCTAGGGGTAGCTTAATTTCCTAAGGTAGTAGACATCTTAAGAATGTTTAAAATATTAAGGTTATACTTTAAGCAAAGCTTATAAGCACTATTTAATTAGTTCTTAGGGATAAATACTATTAGGGAAACTAAAGGGGTCTTACACTAAGGAGTATAGATATAATCTGTCTGTCTTAAGGGCAAGGAGTAATAATAAGTAGTATAGAGTAGACTATCTAGCTTAAAGGTTAGGTTAAGATCTAATATTATAGATTAATACTTAGGTTAAACACAAACTATAAGGGTTGTGTTCCTACTTGCTATATACTATAGAGAGTATGGTAGCTTACTAGGCTTAACGTAAGCTACGTAAGCTAGGCTTACTAAGCTTAATATAAGCTGCGTAAGCTCTATATAAGGCCTACTTTAGCTTAACTGCTAAGGGGTAAGCTTGTTACATAACTTGTAATAAAACTGCGCTGCACAGGATAGCCTATATAATATTATGCTAAGCGTGTTAGCATTTACTAGGTGTTAGCATCTAGTTAGTTACAAAAGGGCGATTATAACAGATTATAGCACTTAAGAAAAGGATATACCTTACTACTTTCTTTTCTTAGTATAAAAGAGACAAGGTTATTAGTATAATAATAGTAGTATACCTATAACTTAGTATATACTAGTCTTATAGTGCTTAGATTATCTACTAGTATCTTTATCTTAACTTTACTTAATCCTAAGATCTGCGCTAGGATTTTTAAGGGCCTAAAATAGTAGCCTATTAAGGTAGATTATATAGTGCCTCTTATTCTATCCTTCCTAATAAGCTGTTTAAGAATAGTATATGCTAGTTCTAAAAACTTTAGCATCTTAAAGAATATTTAAAGTAATAGTATTAGACTAGGAAACTTAAGGATATTATTAAGCAAAGATTCCTATATTCTAGGGTTAGTTTATAATAGAAATAATATCTTTTAATATGCTAGCTTATAAAGTATATCTTTATTAGCTGCTAAGTATCTAGGATATAGGAGCTCTAGTCTTTCTATAGTAAAGAAGTCTACTACTAAGCCTAGCACAACTATTTTATTATATTTAAGTACTAATTTCTACATATACACTATATACTTAAGATAAAGAACTATCTCCTATACTAATTAGTATTAGCCTACTATAAATATAGTATATATACCTTTTTATATTTAAGTATAAGTAAGTAATATAGTGTTCTAAGCTGTACCTAGCTCTATAATCTAGGTATATTAATTAGATTATTAAATATAGTAACAAGCTAACACTTTTTAAGCAGCTATTAGAAGTTCTTTAGTTTTAAGTAATCTAAGTAGCCCTACTATTACTACTTAGATAACTTATTATTAGCTCTATAGTATAATCTTATCTTATAGAAGATCTCTCTATCTATAGGCTTTTGCTTATTTATATAGGATTTAATAATCTAAGTAAGGATTAGCTGCAGAGTAGCTATAATAATAAGTATATTAAGAATTTATATAGATTAACTAATTATAGATAGTACCTAGTTACTATTAGAAAAAAGCCTTATAATCTACTACTTATTGTTTTTATTTAGGACGTAATAAGCAGCTTTAATTTAATACAGCCTTAAGAGGCACCTTACTCTAGCTAGTAGGATGCTTAGGGCGTCTTAAGGCTAGTATAATAACTAGAAAGTCTCTCTAGTAAAACTTAATAAAGAAAAAGCTTCTATAAGCTTATTATCTAATATAATAGCATTAATTATATTTTCTCTCTTAAACTATAAGCACTTATGCCTAAGAATCTTTTTAAGTTAGTTAATATTATAAGGCAAGACCTCTTAATACTACTTCTAAGTTATACTATATTTAAAATCTAAAGCTCTAAGCAGTACTTAGGTAATACCTTAATAGCTCTTAATCTTAAGGTTTATAATCTTAAGGTTAGCTATAAAGTCTATTACGCCTACTACCTAGCAGCTAAGAGGTCTTATATATAGTATAATATTTTATAAGTAGCTACTCTAATTCCTATTATATAAAATAGTCTTTATAGTTCCTACTACCTATATATAGTTAATAGTAGTATAGCTATAGTATAGTAAACTATAAAACTAGTGTAAATTTAACTCTATGCCCCTTAGACTATAATTATAATAATAGCTATTCTATAGATTATATTTAATACCTCTAAAGATAATAAAATACTAACCTACCTCTAACTAATATTTAACTCTATAGTATAGGGTGCAAAGCTATATATATAGACTATAGTAGGGAAGTACTCTAAGAGCGTACTCCTTAACTATATTCTTAGAGGACCTACCTAAGTGCCTATCTATAAAGATGTTTACCTCTAGATAACTTAAATACGCTAGCAACTAGCGCCTATCCTAGTTATTAATAGTAGTATTTAGTTAGAGAAGTAAAATTTAAGTCCTAAGAGTTATAGTAGCTATATAATAACCTAGCAAATATTAATACCCCCTAAAGATATAAATACTGCGCTCTATAGATCTATATTTATATAATTCTTAAGTAGTTATAGTCTATTACTTTATTAATAATATAGAAGGGCTAAGGGCTATTATAAAATAGCTAGCAGCTTAGATTACCTACTATAATATAATACCTAATATATTAGCTCTCCCCTATATTCTACTTATCTTTAACTTATATTCTAGTATCTTTAATCCTTATATTACTTTACTTAAAGTTCTAGATTACCTATCTAAAGTATTATAAGATGTAATTAAATATAATAAACTAACTAGTATCTAATATACTATTAATAATTACTTTAGAAGTATTAAGGTGCTTAGCCTTAATAAAGCTTAAGACTTATCCTATTATATAGGGTTCTTAGAGAAGAGGCTCTTAGCAATATCTAAGATTATAATAAAAGAATATTATTAGATATAATTATAATTTAGCATTACTTATATTAATAAACTTACTAAATAGGCTCTTAAAGTTCTAAGTATTATAAGTAGTAAATATATCTAATATTTCTTATTTACTAAGGTTTCCTATCCTAATAGCTTTACTACTAAACTATTTTAGTATTACTCCTTAAATCTGCTAGCTTAGCTTCTATCCTAGTCTTAGCTTTAGCATGTTGCTGCGCCTATAATTATATCAGCCTTACTCCTTATAAGCTATCTACTATATATATATAGTAAGTTATTAAGCAGTATATTTATAATTAATTAACTTATACTTCTATAGTCTTTCTACTAAAGCATCTTTTTAAGAATTTCTTTAAAGATAACTATAAGAGCGTAATTACTTCTTATATACTACTTATAACTATCTAAAACAAGTTTATAGCTATAGTAGTTATAGAATTTAGTGCTATAGTTATAGAGCTAATATCTACTAATAAAAGCACTTATAAAATTTATTATTAATAGGTAGCTGCGCAGCACCTATAACTTATAGATATAAAGAGCTATTAGTTATATTTCTACTATCTTTTATAAATACCTAAGAAGGTTCTTACTTATAGTTATACCTTATATAACCTATATATTAAGATCTTTAGGAGCTGCTTAGAAACTAATAAGTATATCTACACACTTATAGAATATATACTTTATAGTGTAGTCTAAGAGAATATAGATTTTTGCTATATACTACCTATAGTAGGTATCTAAATACTTAGTATTAATAGTAGGGGGATTAGAGGTATTATGCTACTTATATATTTATAGTATCTAGAAAGCCTTCTTACCCTATTTAGCTGCTTAATTAGAGACTAATTTAATTATATAATTAGAACTTTAACTAGTTAGTAGCCTTATAGATAGAAACAGGTTACTACTAACCTATTTAGGGGGCCTAGTTATAATAAGACTCTACCTACTCTAATAGGTAGCAAAGTAGTCTATTTAGGAATTTAAAGATGCTGCTAGAAAGATATTTAGCAAGCAATAATTAGTTATTTCTATAATAATTAATAATAGTAGATATAATCTATCTACTATTAAAAATACCTTCTAAACAGCTATATAGGTGTTTAATCTACTTAAGACTAAGACTAAAGTAGCTATAATAACTACTAAGAAGGATAGCGCTCTAGCTTAGCTTATTACTAATTATAATAGTAGAAAGCGTCTAGCTACATTAGGTAGGCGTAATAAAAGATAGAGCTGTTTAGAAATAACTTTGTATAGGCTATAATATTAAGCATGCCTAGACTAGCAAATAGGTAGGGGTTAGGTTAGGGTTAAGTCAGGTCACGTGCCTACCCTAACCTAACCCCTACCTAACCCACGCTAACAGACTACTAAGTAGGTAGAGGTTAGGTAGGGGTACTACTAGCGTAGGTAGGGGTATAGGTACCCTACCTATAGGTAGGTACGAGTTAGGTAGGGGTAGGGTTATATTAGGTTACTATAGTAACCTATATAGGTACCCCTAACCTAACCTCTACCCACGCTAGTAGTACCCCTACCTAACCCCTACCTACACTAGTAGTACCCCTACCTAACCCCTACCTACGCTAGTAGTACCCCTACCTAACCCCTACCTACAGTCTATGTGACCCTAAACCCTAACCTAACCTATGCTAGGTACCCTAAACCTATTTGCTAGTCTAAGCATGCCTAGAAACTATAAGATAATATTACTATTAGAGAAGTATAAGATAGTATATCCTACTACTATATAAAGCTAGTTAATATTAATAGGGTAATATACACCTTAGCAGCCCTATAGTAAGTAATCTTTACTTCTTTAATACTAAATCTAACTAGATCTAGGTATTTTCTACCTATAAGCATAGGATTAACTATTATATTAGATAGTAGTGTAAAGCACAACATACCTACAAAATTAGTAACCTAGGAGGTTAAGTATCTTTAGCTAGATAGACCTAATCCTAATTTTCTTCTTGCTCTAGGTACTAGAACTGTCCTTAGAGAACCTAAAAGTATAAAGGTAGAAGCTTAGCTATTACTATAAATACAGGAAACCACTATCCTTAGATATTACTTTAAGCGTCTTAGTAGTCTTTATAAGATCTTCCTATATAGTATAGATGCTAAAGCTGTATAGGTTAAGTTCTATAACTTACTTTCTTTGCACCGTTACTATTAATTCTATTAACTTAATATCTAAGTTCCTAGACAAGAGCTAAGTCTAGATAATACAACTAAAATACTAGAACTAAAACTTAGTATAATATAAGCTATATTAGAAGAAAGCTATATAGTTACTATAGTATTTAATTGTATAATATTATCTATATTCTATTTTAAGTTAGATAATATACTAAGGTATAATAGGTATTATTATTAGTATAAGAGTAATATATACTGCTAGCTTAACCTTTTATTAGAAGGTTTATACTATATATATAATTAATTAGTAGTAACCTTATTATACTTCTATATTTAAGATAGTGCTGTAAAGTGTATTAAGTCTATACCTTAGAGCCTACTACTCTTTAAAAAGTAAATTATATTTTCTATTAGTAAGAAAGATAAGTTAATAACTATATCTATATATAGGATTACCTTAACTCTTAGAGAAATTAGTAGATTTCCTAGTATATTAAAGAAGCTAATAAAGGGTCTACACCTTAAGAGTCTATTTAGTACTATAGAGTATTCTAGTTTAGAATTAGAGAAACTACTACTAGCAATACTATATAAGCGTGTTAGGTTTCTTTAGAGTAATAACTAGATTAAGAGAAAATATATATAGGCGTGGCTATAGAGCTGTAGAAACATACTACCTATATAAATTTTTATCTTATACTACTTTACTATATATATATATAGCGTAGTAAATATATTCTAGCCTAAGAACCTTAGGAGTACTAAGCCCTAATCTCTTTTAGTTAGTTAATATGTTATTCTTAGCCTCTTACCTCCTCCTCTTGTACTTAGTTATATCTTATTAGCTAGGTAGTAAGAGATAGGGTAGTTATTTAACTAGTTTAATAAGAAGGATAGCTAATAATAAATATTTAATTATAGCCTTAAAATTAGAAGTACTTAGTAATAGTTATAAACTTAATATATATAAGTTTACCTTGCTAGCTATTTATAATATATAGTATATCTACCTAACGGTATTATACTACTTAATAGGGTAAAAGCTAATAATCTTAAAGTATAGAATAATTACTATATATACTAAACTAGACTACCTACATATATTCTTATTTTAGGCCTATATTCTAGCAGGATATACGTTAAACCTTGCTATTCTAGTAGATATTTATATATAGTAATCTACTCTGTATTACTAGACTCCTCTAGTATTTCCTCTAAAGCTTTAAAAATTATATAGAGCTGTAGTTTAAAGCTATACCTTAGTTATAACATTGTTTATAGACTTAGTAGTAGATATAGTAGTAGAGGTAGAAATAAGGTAATCCCTAATTTATTATATAGCAGTTCTTAAACTTTAATCTAATAGCAGGATATTAAGTAAGTAAGTATGCTTATATATTTATAGAGTATTATTATAGCTGCCTTTAGGTAAAGATTATAGTCTTACTAATAGTTATATTATATACGCTTTACTATACGCTTGCTTAGAACTATAAACTAGATTATAAGATTAGAGTGTAGTATATAAGTATAGCTTAGATAGGTTAGATATATAGCTAATCTCTTAAGTATACTGTATAGGATCTTCTAGAAAGGCTACTTATAGGTAGGCATGCGTAATATAGAATCCTAGAACCTATACACTAGGTTCTAAAAAACTAATAAGTAAAATTAGTATCCTATTAATAGTTCTAAAAAATCTAGAACTAAAACTAATAACTATAATAGTAGAACAAAATACTATAAAACCTTATAGAAGATATAGCAAGAAAGTAAGTAATAACACCTAATAATAATATACTTAACTCTTTCTATTATATCTTGTTTCTAGTTAGACTTATAGCTTTACAGATCTTACTATTTTATTAAACACTACTAATTTTAAAAGATCCTATATTATAGGTTAGAGCTAGTTAATATATATATTACTAGTATACTATTCTTATATACCTTATTAACTAAACTAATAAAGTAAGGCTAGTAAACTTCTATAATAGGACCTACTAAGTAACTTTTAGCTTTTAGAATAATATATTCCTACTAATAGTTATAAATGTAATTCTATACAACTATATAGGTAACTAAGTAGCACCCCTATATATACTAAGTACTGTCCCTAATAAAGCTGCTATAATTAGCTAGTAAGAACTAGTATCCTATAAGATAATATAAATAATATAACTCTAGGCAGTGCTTAGGCTTAGAGGGGATAGCTATTAGCCTAATAAATATAACTAGGGGTGCTAGGTATCTAGAGGAATATAATAGGGGAAGTGTTATTACTTAAATATATATATAATATCTAAAGGATAGAAATAGAACCTAGGTTTAAGGTATAGATAACTATAGTCTATAATTTAATAGTAATATAGATAGACTATATTATTAGGTTAAAGCTTAATTAATTATAGTAAGAGCTTCCTATAACTATATATATAATTAGGAAGCTTAAAAAACTACACGTAGTCTTTTATAATAATAAGTCCTTAAAAAGGTATATTCTAAAAGTTATAGAGTTGCCCTAACCTTTTTCCTTTCTATACTCTTTCTTCTTTATATTATACTCTTAAAATACTTTTTATTAGACTATCTACTATATCTACTAAAGTGTCTACAATTTCTTATATAATAAGAGTAAGTAGAAATCTAATAGTAATTAGTTTAAATGCTGTCTTAACTTCTATAGTGCCTAAATTAGAGAGTGCTAGTAACAGGGTTAAAGAAATATTAGTAGAGGGTAGTACTAGTCTTGTCTTAGTAGCTAAGACTAAGCTATTACTAGGAAATAAAGTAGATAATAGTAATTAGTAAGCAATAAGGCTTAATATTTATTCTAAGCGCAAATTTATTATATAATCTAAGATATAGCTAGATATATAAAGTAGAGACTAGGATATTATATTCTACTTATGATTGTTATTTCTACTATAAGGATTAAGACTAAATATTATACTCTTATAACAGTGTAAGATATTTAATATCTAAGCATAGAAAAACTACTAGAGGTCTTAAGTTATAACTTTTATTTCTATAATAAATAAACTACTTTTGTTTATAGAGTTAAATTAGTTAAAGCTAGTATTAAAACTACTATTATAATAATAAAGGTTATTTAATTAACTTTATAAAATAGTATAGTTTTAGCTAAGGAAGTTAAATACTATAATAGAGCTAACTAATATATTAAGTAATACTAGTAAAAATACTAAGCTGCCTATAACACTAATAATAATAGTAGAGGTTAGCCTAACTAAGGTGCTATATATAGCTATAAACTATAGAATATATATTATATTTAAGTGCTATAGTAAAGCTAGTATTAGTATAGGATGCTATATACCTATTACTATAGTACTTAAAAAGATCTTATATACTATAGATTAACTTAATGCTAGTATAATTAGTAGTAAGAAAAGTATATTTAGTTATATAA
>JAGKPY010000282.1:0-11479 GCA_022609225.1 Boeremia lycopersici | reverse complement strand
AGTCTTATTAATTAACTTCTTCTCTAGCTATAACTAGGTTAAGTTATATAAGGATTCCTAACTATTAACTATATTTTATACCCTATCTTATAGGCTTATGTAGCAATGTACGCTCCTAATAGGGACTATAAACTTAGTAGCAGAATTTGTGCACGTAGTTATAAAGATTCTACAAGACCTTGTCCCTATAGCTAGTATGCCCTATATAGACAATATTGCTGTAAAAGAACTAAAAATAGACTATAAAGGAGAAGAGCTGCTACCTAGGGTCTAAAGGTTTATTAGGGAGTATATTATTAATATAGACAAGGTGCTTTAGAACCTTAAGTTAGCTAGAGCAACTGCCTCTAGGCTTAAAAGCAAGTAGTGCTATAAGAGTATAGGTATTATTAGGTATATTATTAATAAATATAGAAGACACCTAGCATAGAAGAAGGTTTATAAGATCCTAGAATAGCCTACCTATGTAAGCCTAAAGGATGTTTAGATGTTTATTAGGCTCTGTATTTACTATAGAGTCTAGATATTAAATTTTGCTATTATTGCAGTGCTACTATTTAACTTGCTTTAAAAAGATAAGGATTTCTAATAGACTATTAAGGCTGTAGACGTAATAACCACGCTTAAGCAGCAGCTAACTACTATGCTAGCATTAGTCTCTATTAACTATAGTAAACTATTACGCCCTATTATTATTTCTATAGACAGCAGCAAGAAAGAATAGGGGGCAGTAATCTAGTAAGAGGACCTAATAGGGCGTTAGCACCTAGTGCAATATAAATTAGGGGTATAGTTAGCCTTAGAGTAAAATTAGGATTCTAGGAAGTATAAGTGTAAAGTAATGCTGCTAGCACTAAAGAAATTCTGCCCTTAGATCTATAGCATCTATTTTGTAGTTAAAACTAATGCTAGAATGCTAGTAGATTAGCTAAACTATAGCACTACTAATCTACTAGGGGTATTAATAACTTATTAGCTAGCGCTGCTAAACATGTAAGAATTTAAAGTATAGTATATAGTAGAAAAATATAATATTATAGTAGACGTGCTGTTATAGCAGCTAGAATAGCTAGAATAGACACCCCCTCTAAATTCTAAGGATAATGTAGAAGAATTTATTAATAAGTAGTTAGGGGCAATACGCTTAATAAGCCTAATAGACCCTTAGATGCTAGAGTATGCGCATGCAGCTATTAAAATTAATATAGAAGTCTAGCCTAATCTTTACACTAATAAGTTTAAGGGCATTGTAGAATAGCTATTAACTATAAAGAACCTAGCGCACCTTTTAAAAGGCGACCTTTAGAAACTAAGGAGAAGGGCCCTTTAATTTATAATAAGAGATAAGATCCTATAGGCAAAAACAATACCTAATAGACTATTACAGCAAGTTATTAATAATCCTAAATAGTAGATAAAAATTATTGCTAAACTATATAATAATTTAGGTTACTAAGGCTAGAAGGGTATATAGCGCAAGGTATAGACGTAGTACTACTAGCTAGGGATGTTTTAATAGGTGTAGGAGTACATTTATAGCTATATAGAGTGCTAGGTATACTTAACAAAGTAATATTAGGAAGAACTCTATCTAACATCTAGTCCTAATAGCCTATAGGAGTAGATAACAATAGATGTTGTCTATGTGCCTAATAGAATTAGGGGTTAAAAGTACATAATTATTATAAGGGACTACCTATTAGGATATCTAGAGGCAAGGGCACTAAGGCATAATAACTTAGCTAGTGCTGTAAAATTCCTAGAAGAGGTAATCTTTACATAGTAGGGAATCCTACTTAAGATATTAGTAGACAGAGGACTAGAAAATAAAGGTATAGTTAAGAACTTAGCCACCTTATATAGGATTAATAGGGTAGTAGCAAGTACGTTTTATCTCTAAGCCTAAGAACTTATTAAGAGGGGGTATAAGGAACTAGTGTCTACACTTTAAAAGATAATAGAAAATTAGGTCTTAAATCTGCACCTAGTACTATAGGCTAATAGGGTAACTATAAAGCAATTAATAGGTAAGACACTAACATATCTAATATATAGGAAAGAACATATACTACCTATTAAATTGCACGTCCCTATATAGCAAACGCTCCCTTAGGACTTAGTAATAGATATAGCAACGTTGCTAGTAATAAGGGTAAAATAGTTTAAATATAGGGATAATTAACTTTATAAAGTAGTTAACAGAGTTACTTAGCTAAGGGAGGTAGGTAAGGAATAGTTTAATGTAAAAGCATTACTAAGGCTAGTTCTAATAGAACCTAGGGATCTTGTTCTAATTTAGGATATTCTTAATAATATCTATATAGGCAGAGATTATAAACTATAGCTGTAGTAGAAAGGACCCTTTAGGATTTAGCAAATCTCTAACAAAGGCACGTACCTAATTAAGGAGCTTAATAGGACTCCCTTGTATATAATATATATAGGTAATAGGGTTATAAAATTCTACTAGCAAGAATTAATACCTCTAGACGCGCTTATAATAATAAGTGCTAGCAAACAAGGAGAACTACATAGTGCGCCTAATAGCTAATTAGACGTGCTAATACTAAGTAGACCTTAGAAAACTAGGCAAAGACTAGCTAACAAGATAGTTAAGGTTTAAATTCCGCAAGTACTGTCTAAGGAAGAGAAGAAGAAGTATAAGTACTAGGGTAGCTTTAATAAGGATAGATAGATAGATCTTAACTAAGGGTTAGTTAAGTCTTTTAAGTAGGGGAGGGAATAGGTTAATAAAAAATCTTATTTTAAAAAAGTTAAGAATTAAGATTAAAATATAAGAGATACTAGCTAACAAGCTATTAGAACCTAAAATCGCAAGAATAGACTAGCAAATTAACCTAGAACACTAGAAACTATAGCAGCAACTAATAAATTATTAGAGCCTAAGATTGCAAGAATAAACTAGCAGACCAACCTAGAAATTATAAAGTAAGAGAACTAAAATAGTTAAGCAGCTAAACCTCCTCTACTACCCTACTTGCTACTATAATAAGGAGTATTACCTAGACTATACTAGTAATGCCTGCTAGGCCTCTAAGAATTATTAGGCGGACCTTGCTAAGTAGGTAGACCTTGCTAACTACAACCTAGAGAACCTAGCTAACTACTATAAGGCACCTAATTCTCTATTAGGACTAGAGGAGAAGACCGCGCAGGAGAATAAAGTAGTAATAAGGCCTAAGTATAAAGTATAGGCAATAAAGATAGGGATAGTAAAGGAGATCTCTAAGCTAGCAGCAATAGAGAAGGCTAAGAAGGCTAAGGAGACTACTAAGTAGTCTAGCGCAGTAACTAACAGGGAGATTAGCAAGGAGTCTAGATAGGGCTGGTTAAGAATTCTATTATGTTAGTAAAAACGTTACAATCCTTCTAGGCAATAAGAGAGCTAGGACTAAGCCTTAAGAGCTGCTAAGTAGCTAGCAAGAAACTAGTGCAACAAGAAAATATGCCTAATCTACTATTAGAACTAGAAGAACTAGGAGTAAGTAAGCTAGGAGAACTATAGATAGGAGACCTAGGAGAACTATAAATAGGAGACCTAGGTGTAGATAATAGCTAGATAAAATTATTAATTTCTATTAGTTTAGGCAACAGAGTCCTTCTAGTCTAACTAGCTAGGAGGTAGATAGCCTGCTTATTATTAGTTAATATAGTAATAGGACCCTTAGGGCTTATTAGGGCTAGCTAAGGGGAATTTAGAGCTAGGTTTATAGCAGCCTAAATATGCTTATAAAAAGTAGTACCCTTATAAGGCTAAGCAAGGTAACTAATATTATAAGTAGAAGCAACCTTGCACGCGCATTCCTACTCTTCCTTAGCTATACCTAGCCCTACTAATTCCTTACTTAAATTATTCTAGGCTTTGCAGCAGCTAGCTCTAAAATAAAGGTTAGGATAGGTTAGAGTAGTCTCTCTAATAACGTTATAGGCCTTATAGTAGCCTTTATTAAACTAGGTGGCCTTAGAAGGAGTAGGAGGCAAGTTGTTAGCAGCCTACTAGGCTAGTGCTATTTAAGTTAGTTAGGATAAGAAACTAAGGAACTATTAGGACTTACTAAATAAATAATTCCTGTGTAATGCCCCCTAGCACAACGTGTAGGCTCCTAGTAGGTAAACCTTGCTAGTTCTAGGATTAGCAACCTAAGTATAAGGATTGCTATTGCTAGTATAATAATTGCACTTAGAAGTAGGATAATCCTTATTATTAGAAATAGTATACTAGATAGCCCCTATAATAAATAATAGCAAGAAACTAGTTAGTAATAGACTATAGGGACTAATAGAAGTCCCTTCGCGCTGACTATGCTTAATAGCGCGTTAGTAGAAGGCTTGCATATTAGCTAACTAGGAGAGGATGTAAGGGTTAACTAACTCTTCTTTGTAAGGTATCCTATAGAAAAACTAGAAAAGGGTTATATTATAAGGCTAGCTAAGATTGTCTATAGGGATAAAGAAAGGCTAAGGATGTTATATAGTTAGTAGCTAAGCTTAGTAAACAGTATTATAAGCCTTAGTAATTTCCCTTAGGAAGGTAGGCAGCTAGAGTACTAGGTTAATATTAATAAGGTTACTAAGGGCGTTAGCAATGTTATAAGCAAGGTAATAACCTAATAGATGATTAAGAAATAGAAGCACTAGGATAGTTAGTAGGTTATTAGGTAACAAGGGAATAAACTTACTAGCTTCCTAAACAAGGACCTAAGGAGTCTTTAGGCATAGCTTAGATAGACTAATATTGGTGCTTCCTAACCTACTATAACCTCTAGAAGGCTTTTTATTATTACTACCACCACTGCAGTAAGGAGGGTTATTAAATCTAGTCTAAGACATAGAGAGCTAAGAAGTGCTAATTAAGGGACTTAAGGAAGAGTTAGAACTATAGTCTAAGGGCAGTACTAAGCAAGGCTTATATATATCTCTAGGCTAGTAATATTAGGTAGTAAGAGAAGTTACGTGCAAGCTCTAGAAGCTAGCAGTAAAGTTAGCGCGTTTATTTAACACAGCTGCCTTAGCGCACCTTTACTTAACAGACTAATAAGCTATTAGAGCATAGTAGGTTTGTAAGTTATTGCTAGGCTAAGCAAACGCGTTATAAAGTAACAAATAGTCTATTAGTAATAAAATTAAGTAGTAAGTAGCAGATATTAGGCAATATAGGTGCTAGAAGTTAAGGCTTAAAGGGTCTAACAGCTTCTATTGTAAAGAAACTTGTTAGTAATAGGTAGCTTGTGAATTTAGGCATAAATTCTAAGGGGTTATTAGGCAATAGGGCTGTTAGTTTAGTAGTAGCTGCGCGAGCTATACATAGTTAGCTATATATGTTTAGTAATAGGCTTATTAATAATAGTAGGTCCTATAAACTCTAATAGGCTATTAGGTAGAGGGTAGTAATAGGACGCAGGCTTTAAATAGGGAGGTTGCTAGGATTAGTAAAATAGAGGGCTAATAAGCTAAGTAAAAGGTTGCTAGACTTAATAGGCTAGAACATAGCTAGGCTTAACAGAATAGGGCACAGATAAGCTTAGTAGGATAGGACATAGGTAAGCTTAATAGGACTAAGCTCTATTAGGTAGAAGAGATGTGTAGTAGAGTATTAATAATAAGTATAACGTAAGGCTCTATTAGGACTAGATATAAGGTGTATGCACGTAATAAGGACTTATAGCTTAAAACTAGGTTCTAATAGACTGTTAGGAAGATAGATAATATACTATACTTTACTTTAACTATATATATTCCTACTACCACACTATCTATAGCTTAAGGAAGTAGTGCTTTATTCTAGTCTAGTCTTCTCTTTACGCGTATTCTTTTAGGTGCTCTATACTCTACTTTTATTTAGGTATTAGGGTATATTATAGTAGTATAGGTAGGCTAGGGTCTATAGTCCTCTATATATAGTAGAGCACTTACACTACCTTCTTACTATAGTAAGAGACTATTACACTCTTATAGTTAGAGTAAAATAGCTTCTTATTAGAAATAGCACTTAACTCTCTTTACTTAATTATTTCTAGCACTAGCTAGCTAATAATTCTAGGCTTATATATCTTAAATATATATACTATAATAGCTTATACTATAATATAGGTGCTATATAGCTATTAGTTATTAGTAGATCTTAGGTCTAGTTCTAGCTAATTAGGTGTAAGCGCTAGTAACATACGTCTAGTAATAAGGGTGCTTTAAGTATAGCTATAGAGGTATAGCACCTAGTCTATTATCTTAAGCTATAAGTTTAGCAGCTCCTACCTACTCTTCTATATAGTACTAAGCTTAGTAGCTGCTACCTCTATAGCCTTAATATAGCTACGCTCTATAGTAAACATAGTAAGTATATTATTAACTATAGATTATAGCTGCTGCTTAGCTATAACTACTATATATATAGGCTAGCTAGCTGCCTAGAATATATGCTAGCATAGCTAGTTAACATCCTATATATAGTTAGCTAGCTAAGCTACCTTCTTCTAGACGTCTTCTCCCTACTTCTACTTGCTAGCCTAGCTATACTTTATTATACAGTGCTATATAATGCCTAGCCTGCTAGTATATATATAGTAGCACCCTACTATATAGTATATAAGCCTATTATAAGAGTCTAGGAGGCTATTAATACGTAGTATAGGTTACGTCTATAGTAGTAGGTCTCCTAGTTACTATATAAGTGTGTTAAGCTCCTTTAGTATATATATAATCTTAAATTATTATATAATAGGGGTACTATAGTAGTCTTATAGGTGTATAGTAATCTGCTTTAGTAAGATAGTAATTATATAGGGCAAGTAGATAATAATATAGTATAGCTACTAATACTTAAGGAGAGTAGAAAACACGTCTATAAATATATTACTAATAAGTAGAATATAGGTAGTTAGGAGGGCTTTAGTCTATTATTAGTTTCTAACTTTATAGATAGCTATCCTATAGGGCTAGTATATTTATTATAGAGTAGTTTATAATTATAGTATACTAGGTATAAAGGTCTAGGTTACTTAGTTAAGGCTTAGGTTACTAGGTTTTAGATTAAGGTATCTAGGTTATAAACCTAGGCTGCTATATTATACACCTAGGTTATAGGATTATATACCTAGGTTATACTTAGGTTATAGGTTATAGTAAGACACTAGTAACCTAAGAGGTAAGCCTAATTCTAAGTCTATATACAACTTTAGCTCCTATTCTAAGGTACCTAATATAGCCTTTACTCTTCTATATTTATAATACTACCCTATAATATATATTAGGTGTAAGTGCTAGAGGAGGCCTTATTACGCTTTAATAGAAGTAATTTAAGCTTTACTAACTTAGATCTTCTTAGGATAGCTAGACATCTTAGGTATAAGTCTCTAAATATAGACTATAAAAAGCTATTCTACTACTATCCCTATAAGCTACTAATAGACAGAGAAAGGTTTAAATAGGAGGTAAGAAGCGCTAGCTAGGTTATACCTAATCTAAAGAGTATACTTCTTTATAAACTTATCTTTATTATATATTCCTTGCTAAGCACAATTTAGCTATTATAGGTAACCCTAGGTAATAGTGCTGCTTTAGAGGACACCTAGAAAGGTCTTATTACTACTATATAAGTGTTAGCTTCTAGTAGTATAGAGGAGAGTTATAGTAGTATATGCTAAAGTAGCTATACTAAGATTAAGTAGGGGGACAACTATAGTAGTAATATAGGGATAGATAAGTTACCTCTATTAGCCTAGGTTCTAGCTCCTAGCTCTACGCGTATAATACTAAGCCTATAATCTATAGAAACTCTAGCTTAGGCTCTATTATAGGGGAGGACAGGTAATAGTGCTAATAAGGGTAATAATACTAATAATATAGCTGTAGGTAATAATGCTAATAATATAGCTATAGGTAATAAGGCTAATAATATAGCTGTAAGTAATAGAGCTAATAGTATAGCTGTAGGTAATAAGGCTAATAGTATAGCTATAGATAGTATAGATGTTAAAGATAGTATTATTACTACTATTACTAATAATAATTATTAAGCTAAGTTAAAATAGAAGAGGAGGGTAGAAACCTTGCGCGCAAGAAAGCAGCAAGAGCTAGGCCTAGTAGAACTAAGTAATAAGGCACTACTATAGGAGCGTGTAGTATATAGGTCTATACTAGTTAAGAATAAGTAGATAATTATATAGATTATTAAGTAGAAGCTAACTATAGAGGCAGATTTCTACTCTATATTGCTAATACTATACTGTATAGCTGTTAATATCCTTAAGAAGGCTTAGGCTCTAGGTAACTAGTCTTTAAAGTACTTTACTGCTAAGTTCCTATAAATATAGCAGCAGGAAGGAACCCTATTCTATATAGGTATAGAGGAGCATTAGCTAATACTAGCCTCTTAACTTCCTACTATAGTTAGAAACTATAGATTATAGGGTGCTAGTATAGATAATATATTCTGTTTTGCTTAGGGTATATATAAGTAATTTAAGTCTGTATTAGCTATAGTGTATATTAGCTTATAGTAGGCCCTAGCCCTACTTAGATAAGCCTATATAATAAAGATATAGTAGATTTATAAGAGGGATATTACAGCTAGTAATAATTACTTGCGTAATTAGTATAGGAAAGGCTTAGTATAGACTAAAGCTATTACTATATTACTATTCTTAGTCTAGCCTATACTAATAAAGAGGGATTATAAGGTTTTCTATAATTAGCTTAAGTAGGTAATATGTTAGTATATAATTATAAGTAGCCTTAGGTAGAGGAGCCTCTTATTAATCCTGCTAGAGGAGGTGTCTAACTAGTAGGTAGAACGCGTCTTATATATTAGATAGCTAAAGGTCTTTATAAATATTATTAAGCGTAAATACCTAGATATCTATGCTATAAGCAGGGCACTAGAGTTGTAGCTTAGACTAGAGGGCATTACTAGTAGGCTAATTACTAGGAAGCAAATGCTTAGTATTAAGGTAGAGGCACCTTTAACAATCTATAAGGTATAGAAGGTAGAGGACAGTAAGAATAAGAAGCTACTTACATTATCTAAGGACTTAGTAACTAAGACTATAGTAAGAGATAGTCTAAGCCTAAAAAGCTTTTAGTAAATAATATTAATAGAGCTCTTCTATCTATATATAAATTTAGTGTGTAATTAAATATGCTAGATAGGCTACTACTTAATAATTCTATACCTAAATCTTAGTCTAATACATACTATTACGCAGATAAATTAATAGTAAACATTAAATTTAATAGTTTTAATAAGTAAAGTATCTAGGTTATAACTATAATATCTAGGTAATAGGTAATATACTAGATTATAAGCTATATACCTAGGGTATAAGTAAAGTGCTAGTTTGCTATAGTAAACATATTATTTAATATACTCTTAATCTTCTAACTAGTAAGAAACCTAGGTTATAAGTAAGAGACCTAGATTATAAGTAAGAGACCTAGGTTATAAGTAAAAGACCTAGGTTATAAGTAAGAGACCCTAGTTATAAGTAAGAGACCTAGGTTATAAGTAAGAAACCTAGGTTATAAGTAAGAGACCTAGGTTATAAGTAAGAAACCTAGGTTATAAATAAGAGACCCTAGTTATAAGTAAGAGACCTAGGTTATAAGTAAGAAACCTAGGTTATAAGTAAGAGACCTAGATTATAAGTAAGAAACCTAGGTTATAAATAAGAAACCCTAGTTATAAGTAAGAGACCTAGGTTATAAGTAAGAAACCTAAGTTATAAATAAGAGACTCTAGTTATAAGTAAGAAACCTAGGTTATAAGTAAGAAACCTAGGTTATAAGTAAGAGACCTAGGTTATAAGCAGTGTTTCTAATAAGGTATAGTTCTAGTAGGACATACTATAGACTATAGCTTAAGTAAGTAGGCTGTCTATAGTAAAGGTATAAGCTGTACTATAACTATACTATAGTAGAGGTTTAAGCTGTATATAGTCTATCTATTATATATATATAATTTTTTTTAGTATTTTGCTTATATATTCTAAAGTAGAAAAATATTAACTTTTAGTATTTTATTATTCTATCTATACGCACAGCTTAGTATTAACTATTGTTAATTAGCATTAGCTAGTATTAGTTAGCATTATAAATCTAATACCTAATATATAACTTAGTTAGTATTTACACCTACTCTTTATCTATATTATAATATAATAATAGTATTTTTTCTAGATATTAATACGCTAAACTTATATTTAAGTATATTTTAATAATTTACTAGTGTTATTACTTTAGGAAGCAGCTATACTTAAATAGGAAACTATAGTACTATCTATAGCTATAATACTATCTAATAACCTCTTTACTATAACCTATACTATTATAGTTAAACATCCTATTAGAAACACTAGTTATAAATAAGAGACCTAGGTTATAAGTAAGAGACCTAGGTTATAAGTAAGAAACCTAGGTTATAAGTAAGAGACCTAGGTTATAAGTAAGAGACCTAGGTTATAATAGTAAACACATCTTTTAATATAGTTTTATCTTATAACTAGTAAGAGACCTAGGTTATATAGTTTCTATATAATAGATAGCGTGCGTAAGTTGCTTATAGGAGAATACTAGGGTTATAGATTTAGCTTGCAGGTTTTAATATGTTTATTTAAACCTAAACCGCCCTTAGGTTATAGGATAGCACAAGAGTTTAATAACTGCGCCTTTTAGTAGGGTAGCAACGCCTCTAGGTAGATAGGGCCTATATATACTAATAAACACTAACCCTAAACACT
Source organism: Boeremia lycopersici (assembly GCA_022609225.1). Classification (NCBI taxonomy): domain Eukaryota; kingdom Fungi; phylum Ascomycota; class Dothideomycetes; order Pleosporales; family Didymellaceae; genus Boeremia; species Boeremia lycopersici. The sequence continues at coordinate 728 of JAGKPY010000282.1, read as the reverse complement.
TTAAGTATCTATTAGAAAGATGTATAATTAATACCTATAATTAATAGTTATAATACGCACATAGTATTAAAATTCTATTAAGATTTAACATTATTATAAGTAAAGAAAGGGACTTTAAAGTTTTAAAGAAAGGGACTAACTATAGGCTGTGCACGCTAAAAGTTTTATAGGTAAAGTAAAGAAATTAACTTAATTTCTTTGTGTAATAGTATAAAGGGCAGACTCTAAAGCTCTCTAGTATATAAGAGTAGGTTACCTAGGTTAGTAAGCACTATAGGCTCTAGTCTACTAAGCTTATAATATTAGGATCTTAGGTACTAAGCACTCTAAGTATACCTACTATATAATAATATATACTATATAAGTTATATTAAGATGCTTATAAGAGTAGGGTCCCTAACTATACTATAAGGTAGAATAGGACCTATTTAATATACTAAAAGGTTATTTAGAAGAATAGTAGATACTTATTATAAAGTATTTATATAGTAGCAAGATATACTACTTTAGCTTACTTAGTAAATTACTAGCTAAGATTATAAGAGTAATACTAGTATTCTATACTTATATACACACTAGATATAGGTTAAAGATTATAGTCTTATACTCTAATAATAATATAGCTACTTTCCTAAAGTAGGGTACTATAAGGTATACTAAATAGGCTATAGAGAAGGGTATTACTATATAACCTACCCTATTATACACCTATAAGCCTAATAGGGGCC
>JAGKPY010000281.1:0-11509 GCA_022609225.1 Boeremia lycopersici | reverse complement strand
TATAAGGTAAAGGTATAGGTAGTTAATATATAAATAGAAGGCTACTATAATACTTATACTAGCTTAGAAGAATAGTATATAGTCTAGATATATAGTATAGGTAAAGTCTATCTATAATCTAGATATAATAACGTAGTGTATATAATTAAACCTTACTATAATTAGGGCTAGTGTAGTTAGGTATAACTATAGCAGTAATAATAAGATTACTTCTTAGAATCCTAATATTTAAGAAGCTAGTACTATGTTTTCTATACTATAGCTACGCTCTATTAAAATCTTAGCTTCTATACTATATATATAGTTTATATATAAGGCATACTCTAGATATTTAATAAAACCCTTAATTAGGCTAAGTATAGTAAAGGTTAACTCTATTACTAATAGTAAGATTAATTCTTAGCTATATAATATATTGTAAGTTACTACTAGGTTGCCTATACTATACCTATGTTGTATTAAAATTTAAGTCTTGTAGCTCTTTACTAGGGTAGTATAGTAGACGTGCCCTACTTCTTAAACAAAAACCTTAATTAGGACTAGTGTGGTTATAGTTAGCTGTAGCAGCAATAATAAGGTTAGTTCTTAGCTATATAATATATAGTAAGTTGCTACTAGGTTGCCTATACTATAGCTATGTTATATTAAAATTTAAGCCTCCTAGCTCTTTACTAAGGTAGTATTTAAGCTGTGCCCTACTTATTTTAATAAAAACCCTAATTAGGAAGGTGTAGTTAGGGTTAACTATAGTAGTAATAGCAAGGTTAATTCTTAGCTATATAACTTGTAGTAAACTACTACTAGGTTGCCTATACTATAGCTATATTATGTTAAAATTTAAGCCTTATAGCTCTTTACTAAGATAGTATTCAAGATATGCCCTATATCTTTAATAAAAACCCTAATTAGGCCTAGCGTAGTTAGAGTTAACTATATTAGCAATAGCAAGGTTAGTTCTTAGCTATATAACTTATAGTAAACTACTACTAGGTTACCTATACTATAGCTATGTTGTGTTAAAATTTAAGCCTTATAGCTCTTTGCTAAGGTAGTGTTTAAGCTGTGCCCTACTTATTTTAATAAAAACCCTAATTAGGAAGGTGTAGTTAGGGTTAACTATAGCAGCAATAGCAAGGTTAATTCTTAGCTACACAACTTGTAGTAAACTACTACTAGGTTGCCTATACTATAGCTATGTTATGTTAAAATTTAAGCCTTATAGCTCTTTACTAAGGTAGTATTTAAGACGTGCCCTATATCTTTAATAAAAACTCTAATTAGGCCTAGTGTAGTTAGGGTTAACTATATTAGTAATAGTAAGGTTAGTTCTTAGCTGCATAACTTATAGTAAACTACTACTAGGTTGCCTATACTATAGCTATGTTGTGTTAAAATTTAAGCCTTATAGCTCTTTGCTAAGGTAGTGTTTAAGCTATGCCCTACTTATTTTAATAAAAACCCTAATTAGGAAGGTGTAGTTAGAGTTAACTATAGTAGTAATAGTAAGGTTAATTCTTAGCTACATAACTTATAGTAAACTACTACTAGGTTACCTATACTATAGCTATGTTGTGTTAAAATTTAAGCCTTATAGCTCTTTACTAAGGTAGTATTTAAGATATACCCTATATCTTTAATAAAAACCCTAATTAGGCCTAGCATAGTTAGGGTTAACTATATTAGTAATAGCAAGGTTAGTTCTTAGCTGCATAACTTATAGTAAACTACTACTAGGTTGCCTATACTATAGCTACGTTGTATTAAAATTTAAGCCTTATAGCTCTTTACTAAGGTAGTATTTAAGCTATACCCTACTTATTTTAATAAAAACCCTAATTAGGAAGGTATAGTTAGGGTTAACTATAGCAGTAATAGCAAGGTTAATTCTTAGCTACATAACTTATAGTAAACTACTACTAGGTTGCCTATACTATAGCTATATTGTGTTAAAATTTAAGCCTTATAGCTCTTTACTAAGGTAGTATTTAAGATATGCCCTATATCTTTAATAAAAACCCTAATTAGGCCTAGCGTAGTTAGGGTTAACTATATTAGTAATAGCAAGGTTAGTTCTTAGCTATATAACTTATAGTAAACTACTACTAGGTTGCCTATACTATAGCTATGTTGTGTTAAAATTTAAGCCTTATAGCTCTTTGCTAAGGTAGTGTTTAAGCTATACTCTACTTATTTTAACAAAAACCCTAATTAGGAAGGTGTAGTTAGGGTTAACTATAGTAGTAATAGCAAGGTTAATTCTTAGCTGTATAACTTATAGTAAACTACTACTAGGTTACCTATACTATAGCTATGTTATGTTAAAATTTAAGCCTTATAGCTCTTTGCTAAGGTAGTATTTAAGATATGCTCTATATCTTTAATAAAAATTCTAATTAGGCCTAGCATAGTTAGGGTTAACTATATTAGCAATAGCAAGGTTAGTTCTTAGCTGCACAACTTATAGTAAACTGCTACTAGGTTGCCTATACTATAGCTATGTTGTGTTAAAATTTAAGCCTTATAGCTCTTTGCTAAGGTAGTGTTTAAGCTATACCCTACTTATTTTAATAAAAACCCTAATTAGGCCTAGTATAGTTAGAGTTAACTATATTAGTAATAGCAAGGTTAGTTCTTAGCTGTATAACTTGTAGTAAACTACTACTAGGTTACCTATACTATAGCTACGTTATGTTAAAATTTAAGCCTTATAGCTCTTTACTAAGGTAGTATTTAAGCTGTGCCCTACTTATTTTAACAAAAACCCTAATTAGGAAGGTATAGTTAGGGTTAACTATAGTAGTAATAGCAAGGTTAATTCTTAGCTATATAACTTGTAGTAAACTACTACTAGGTTGCCTATACTATAGCTATGTTGTGTTAAAATTTAAGCCTTATAGCTCTTTACTAAGGTAGTATTTAAGATGTGCCCTATATCTTTAATAAAAACCCTAATTAGGCCTAGCGTAGTTAGGGTTAACTATATTAGTAATAGTAAGGTTAGTTCTTAGCTATATAACTTGTAGTAAGCTGCTACTAGGTTGCCTATACTATAGCTATGTTGTGTTAAAATTTAAGCCTTATAGCTCTTTGCTAAGGTAGTATTTAAGACGTGCTCTACTTATTTTAACAAAAACCCTAATTAGGAAGGTATAGTTAGGGTTAACTATAGCAGCAATAGCAAGGTTAATTCTTAGCTGCATAACTTATAGTAAACTACTACTAGGTTACCTATACTATAGCTATGTTGTGTTAAAATTTAAGCCTTATAGCTTGTTGCTAAGGTAGTATATAAGAAGTGCCCTACTTATTTTAATAAAAACCCTAATTAGGAAGGTATAACTTCTACTAGTAATAGCAAGGTTAATTCTTAGCTACATAATATATAGTAAGTTGCTACTAGGCTGCCTATACTATAGCTATGTTATATTAAATTTATAGAAAAAGTTAGTAATATTTAGGGTGCGTAGTAGTAGACTTCCTAATCTAGCTAGTCTATTACCTTACCTAACTATACCTTTACTACTACTACCTATAACTTTATACCTATACTATATAATAACTAGGGCACCTATAGCTTAGTAGGGTATACTATTTAACTCTAGAAACTTAGCTCTATAAGCTAAGAACAAAAAAAACTTATTTTTTTACTTAAGATTTCCCTTACTCTTCTCTGCAAACTAACCTTTATAGTGTTAACTATTAAATGCCTTAACGCTATCTAGATTTAGATAGTCTAACCCTTAGGGACTAAGGTAATTATTAAAAATTTTTGTAATATTACACTATAAGTACTACTACTAACCTACCCTTTTCTATATAATATTAATAACCTCTTTACCTATTTTCTATTTACTATAACCCTACTAAGCCTATATATAGCTAATCCTAAATAAAAGAAAGGTCCTAGATAGCCTTCTAAATATAATACTTAAGAAGAGTATAAGAAGGCAGCCTAGAAGAACTATTATAAATAGAAACAAAATACTCTATATAAAGCTACTAGAATATTACTCTAGAACTTTATTTATTACTATCTATCTATACTAAGAGATATACTATAGCTAACTCCTACTACTACTAGATTATAACTTAGTAATAAGATAGCCTTTAAAGAAGAGAATAAGGTTAGGGCTATAATCCTACCTATAGAGGCTTATCTTTAATAGCATAATATAATAGCATCTCTTTCTACTACTATAGAAGACTCTACCTATATCTAAGAGTTAGAAGCTCTTAGATAGTAAGAGAAGGGGTATAATTAGTTACTAGATAAAGAGAATCTTGCTATTATATAGTCTCTTAAGTAGATAGATGTATAAGATACCTTAGTATATTAACTAGAAGTAGTAGCCTCTACAATAGCCCTACTAAGAGCCTAATCTAAACTTAATTTAAGTATTCTAGCTAGCTAATTACCTTTTCTACGCTAGGACTAACCTATATATTCCTCTTCTCTAGCACCTTTTACTATAAGTATAGGTGTTAGTCCCCTAGGCTAAGCAAGAAGCCTCTCTAGCTCTATAGTAGTACTTTCTACTCTATAGGCTCCTTTCTCTACTACTACTAGTAAATCTAGAAGTAGAAAGTGTAAAAGACTAATTAATATAAACTAAATAAACAAGATTATATCTTTCTTCTAGACTATACCTAGAAGTTTAGTAACTCTAACTCTAGGCCCCTTATAGAGGGTTAAGGCTACTTTAGTTTTAGCCTTCTTCCTACTACTATCCTAGAGAGAAGAGACTCTAATTCTAGGCCCCTTACTAGTAGCTAGTATATAAACTAGCAGCACCCTACCTTAAGCTATAGGGTTTGTAGCTAGCGTTTCTTCACACTAATTAACACTAGTATCTAAATAGGTAGCTATGCCTCTACTTCTCTATCCTACTAGCTTAGTAGCACCTAAACCTACTTCTATAGAATAAATAGCCTCTTAGCTTATAAACTAGCTTCTTAACTTCTAGGGCTATACTTATAAGGATTATTAAAGAGTATAAGATGTTTATCTAGAGTAATATAATAATTCTCTAGTAAACTTAAAGTGTTTATCCTTTAAGGATATTATAGAGCTACTATTAAGTTAACGCAATAAAGCTATAGCTATTCCTAATATACTGTTATAGCCTAAATACTAAAAGGCTTTTAATGTGTTTAAAGGTACTAATTTCTAAGCTGCCTTTAAGGGTACTAGCGCTGCATCTTTTCTAGAGGATGTAGGAACCTATAATAAAGGATTACCTCTAAGTCTCTATATACTAACTTACTATAATAGTAGTACTCTAGGCTACCTTCCTAGAATAACATTTAATATTAATAGTCTATGTTGTTTCTCTACTAGCCTAGGGTTTACTTAATAAGGCATAAACTAGCTACTAAATACTACTACTATACTTAATATTAGCAATAATATTTACTTTAGCCTTAAGGTTCCTACCTTTAATACTTATAGATTAGTAATAACTACTATATAGCTGCTCTACAAGATCCCTTACTACTATATTAGTAAGGCAATTAGAATAGAAACTCTTAGTATCTATGTTTTTTTTCTAGAGTTACACTCTAATAGTACTATAAAGCACACTACCTTTATTAGTAATAAGAACTTTAAGCTCTAGTATAATAAAGTTCTTATGCTAGCTATTTAGGCTACTATAGGGAATACAAATATTCTATAGCATCTTCTACTAACTATAGCTATAGTAAAGATTAAGGTAGATACTCTCTCTAAGGAAACTTTTGCTAGAAAAGACTCTTTAAGGGAGCAACTCCTCTATTATACGCTATAGCTATAGTATCTCTATTAAATCTAGACCTATGTTTAATAAGCTATTCTTACTAACTATAAGTTTTAGCACTTTAAAGGTGCTACCCTCTTTATATACTATAAAAACACTAAGCTTAAGTATATAGGGGAGAACCTTAGTACTACCTATCTAAATTAGAAAAGATGCTAGAGTGCTATAGTTAATATAGAGTTCTATAGCAGTAATTAAACATTTATTAATCTAGGTAAGTAGGTTACCTTAGAGGATAGTTATCTTCCTATAAGTATTTTACTAGACTCTAGTAAGCTAGAGGTATTTCTATAGAGACGCTGTTGCCTTAAAAGCTATTAGAGCTCTAGGGTAGAGACCCTACCTAATAATAGGCCTACTAAAGGCAATCCTAGGTGTATAATATACCCCTTCGCAGCTATAAGAGACAGCACTAATATTACTCTCTTTACTATAGCTTAGGGGAAGGAATATACAGTAGGCCTAGTATATTTCTAGTTCTATAGGCTTATTAAAACCTTATTTAACATAATAAAAGCCTACATCTTTTAATAGAATGCGCTAGAGAACCTAGTTCTAGATCCTAGTTATGTGTGCTCTCTATAGTATAAAGGTAGAGTAAAGATATTCTCTTAAGCTGTTTGCTAAAGGGCCTATAAGTATATAAAATAATAGGCTTACCTTAATCTCTAGAATAATATCTAGAGATCCTATAGAGTTTAAGAGGAGTATTACCTCTCTATTACCTTAATAGATAAGGTAGAAGAACTATTAACTATAGAGGAGCTCTACACTGCCTCTAAAGAACCTAGGAGTGCTCTACGCCCCTACTACACTATTCTTACTAAGGAGCTCTTTAGTTTTATCTACGCTTAGATAAACAAGTATTGCTTCTTATTTAAGCACACTTATAGCTATACCTTTAGCCCTATCTCTTACACCTAATCTACTATTATACTTATAGCCCTACGCAGCTTATAGTTCTACTACTCTAGTAATATCCTTTAAAAGGAATCTCTGCTCTAGAAAGATACCTAGGACAAGGATATAGCTAGTAACTATATAGTAGTTAAGGGCTTTAGCATAAAGACATTAGTTAAGTAAAGTAGAATTAGCTAGTTTCTTCCTAAGTTTAACTAGTCTATACTTAGGATTAAGTCTCCTTATAGGGAGAATATACTTAAGGATTACCTTCTTAGCTACCTAGAGTATAAGAGGAGGTAGAAAGTAGTAAAGGATCTATAGAATGTTTTTGTGCAATTTAATTAAGCAGAATAGTAGCTTTATTAGTATAGGATTGCTAGTAACCTACTACTACTATAGAAGTAGCTTAAATACCTCTAGGCCTTAAACCTTAAGCAGTTTAACGCTAATCTATAGAAAACAATAGAGAGCACACATAAACAAACACCCTAAAGGCCTCTACTATTACTAAAAGCACTTTAACTTTAAGGTAATATTACCTACTACTATAAAGAGATGCAAGATTTATTTCTATAGCCTAATAGAATACCTAGACCTCCTTAGATTATTACTAGAAACAAGAGTAAGTATAAGAGTATATATAGCCTTGTTTAATATCTCTTTAGCTAGGATATACAGGAAAGAACTAGCTAGCAACATAAGCCCTTTTAAATAATTCTCTAACAGACTATAGATCTTCTAGGTACTTCTTAGTTCTATAGGAACCTTACTAATCTAGACTATAATATACTAGAGAGGTAGTTCTCTTATTTCCTACTACTTATATAGTTAACCTACTAGATATTACCCTACCTACAACTATAAGCGCTTATTAAGTCTTCTAAGACTTCTAAAAGCAAGGGTCTCTTATAAGAGCTTATATAGGTATCCTTAATATACACTAAGCTATATATAGTGTAGGCCTATATATTAGGATGCTCTTACCCTAATTAAATAACTCTTAAAAGAGTTATTATTAGTGTATATTAATACTACTATCTAGGGAGAGTATAGGTTTCTTATAAGACTTCTTAGAATGCTTAGAATCTTATTATTACGTTTAAGAAGTAGGTAGCTTCTATAGATCTAAATCTAAATAAAGAGGAGTATTAGAGTAATAGAAGAGTTAGTGCTAGCAAGAATAGGTAGTTACTAATCTAGGAAAGAAAGAAGCTACCTTTACTATAGATAAGGGAAGATATTTATAACTATACTCTTAAGGAGCTTAATAAGCTAATGCTAAGCTAGGTTTAAGAGCTTACTTCTTAAGTAGGTTAGAACCCTACTCTAAGGTAGAGCTAGGCTGCTCTTATAAGCTAGTCTAGTAATAATCCACGTCTATCTCTTAGTAGGTAGGATAAAGATACTAGGGAAAGTAATATATAGGAAAGAACTAGTGCTACTACTATATTAGTAGCCTCTAGTAGTAGCTATTAACCTTCTAGATAATAATATAGATTGCGTTATCTACTATATCTTCTATTTACTTTTTAAACTCTTGTTTTATAGCAAATAATAGCTTATTTTATCTTAAGGTTTAGAGTATAGTTTAACATCTACTAGATCTTAAATTGCACCCTAGTTAGGTTTAGACCTAGCTTCTATAGTCTTAGCATAGTTTAAGATTTACTAGATCTTTAACTACACTCTAGTTAGGTTTAGGCCTAGCTTCTATAGTCTTAGCATAGTTTAAGATCTGCTAGATCTTTAACTACACTCTAGTTAGGTTTAGGCCTAGCTTCTATAGTCTTAGCGCAGTTTAAGATCTGCTAGATCTTTAACTATACTCTAGTTAGGTTTAGGCTAAGCTTTTAGTAAGCCCTAATCCCTTGTTAATAAGTTTATAGTTAAGGTCTAGAAGCTAACTTTAGAGTATATATAAGAGTTGTCTAAGAAATATATAGAGATTATATAGCAAGGTCCTATATTCTATATAGAGGGCTTCTTTAATCTTAAGTAAGAAGATTAATAAGCGTAGGTTCCTCTTTCTCTTCTAATAGATCCTAACTCTTATCTATACTTCCTTGCTCCTACTCTCCTACTTCTCTATTTTCCTCTCCTTCCTCCTTATCTCCCTCTTCTTTATCTTCTACTATCTTTTTGTCTCCTATAGCCTTATTCTTATTAGTATTCTCTTCCTCCTTATCTAAGTTATTAAACTCTAGCTATTAGCTAAAGATAACCCCTTTATTATAGACATATTTCTTAATAGCTAGAAGAGGCTGTTTAGGAATAGAACCCCCTTTAAGGGCTTCCCTTCTAAGAACCTTATCTAGGTTCTTTGCAGCCTGCACAAACTATAGGTTCTTCTTCTTAAGAAGCTTTAGCTAGAGTAACTATTTAGTCTTCTGTAGAGTCTACTTAATCTAGGTTTTTAAGATAGCTTTATAAGGGAGAAAGGTAAAGAATAACTATCCTAGTACCCTAGCTGCCTTAAGGTACTATTTTCCCCTATTTATAATCTACTTAAAGGCTCTAAAATCTACCTTCCTACTATTTATAGTTAGTACTTTATTATGCAACTATAGTAGGACTTTAGAAGTAATCTTGCTTCTTCCTCCTCTTCTATAGCTACTACTTATACTTCCTTCTATACTCTCTAGCTCTTCTACATACCTTTTATAGTGCTAGGCAAGTAATACTATTACCTATTAATACTAGATATATATAGCACCTATACTCTAGTTAAAAGCAGTAGTCTAGATGTATAGAGAGCTAAATAAACTAACCTACTCCCCCTACCTACTTAAAGGAACCTAATACTGCTCTAATGCTTAACTAGAAGGTAATGTAAGTGTTATAGCTTATAAGAAGGTAGTAGTAGTTAGAGTAGCTAGTAAAACTAAGAGTAATCTAGTTAGAGGAGATGCTAGTAGAGTAGCTATTATAGGTAATCTAGGGCATATATATACTAGAACTAGGCTTTTATTAGCTTGCTATTATTAGATAAACTAGAAAAACTAGTCTCTTATATTAAACCTTTATAATGCCTAGGTATTATAAAGTATTGCTAAGGCAACCTAATAAGGGTTTTAATCCTTTCTAACTATTCTACTTATATAGAAATTAAGCTCTTTCTATTTATCTACTAACTGTTTAAATATCTAGCTAATTATAGCTAAATTTACTAGAGTAATCTTACTATAAGTAATAGCCTTAACTAATAGTAAATGTTTAGAAGAGGGGATTAAGCCTTTCTTCTCTTAAAAGGCAAGAAAGTTCTTCCTTCTCTTTAGCTCCTATTAATAGTTCTTATTAGTAACTATAGTAATAGCAATGTCTTTCTAGAGCTTTTAGACCTAGTCTTTACTCTTATTATCCTTCTCTTTCTCTACTACTTTAATAGCTTTTGCCTTGCCTTTATTTTAGCTTCTAGTTACCTAGCTAGGTACTACTACTAGATCTTTCTTATCTTTCTCCTTCTCTTCTTCTTCTTCTCTTACTATATCTCTTACTACTTAGCTTTCTACTTACTCTCCCTGCTCTTTTTTAACTAAAGGTACCTTAGGTAGAGGTAGTTAAGATATATTCTTACTCTAGGCTGCTAGTTAACTCCTAGTTACTTAGGTTAGCAGTTCTAGTTCCCCTACCTTAGGGTTCTCTACCCCTACTAGAGCCTCTACTATATCTTTAGCCTAAACCTCTACTATCTCTCTAGCCTATACCTCTACTACCTCTTCTGCCTATACCTCTACTGCCTCTTCTACCTATACCTCTACTACCTCTTCTACCTATACCTCTGCTACCTCTTCTACCTATACCTCTACTACTTCTTAAACCTACACCTCTACTACTTCTTAAACCTACACCTCTACTTCCTCTTTAGCCTGCACCTCTACTTCCTCCTCTTCTTAAGCCTATACCTCTACTACTTCTTAAACCTGCACCTCTACTTCCTCTTTAGCCTACACCTCTACTTCTACCTCTTCTTAAATCTACACCTCTAGTACTTCTTAAGCCTACACTTCTATTATCTCTTAAACCTACACCTCTACTACTTCTTAAACCTGCACCTCTAGTATATCTTAAGCCTATACCTCTACTTCCTCTTCTTCTATCTCTTTATCCTAAGAGTAAGGTAAGTATTATTAGGATTATATAACCTCTTTTCTAGCTTCTTCTTGCTCTCTAGCTATCTCTTATTTCTACTTATAGCTAGCATTAAACTCTAGTAAATTAACTATTATCTTAATATTGTTAAGATTACTATAATTAGACCCCTAGTTAGCTTAGTCTACTATATTAAGGTGGCCTCTAGTAGTAGTTAGATTGTTAAGAGCCTACTCTTGCATAGTAGTATACAGGAACTATTTAGTAGAAGGAGATAGGAAGTTAAAATCTAGGGGAATAGGACACTTCTCTACCTTATGTTAACCTAGCTCTATAGTTAGGACTGCTAGATATACCTTAACTGCGTGCTTAAGAAGAGACTAGTAGGATTAAGGTATATCCTAGGTAGCAAGAGCTTATTTAATAAGCTACACAGCTTCTAGTAGAGAATAAGCTATAAATATAGAGGGGCAGTCTTAGGTTAGCAAAGAGAGCTAGCTAATAGAAGCACTACTTTTCTAGTAGTAAGTAGTTGCTAAGGTACCTACTTTTAAAGCCTTAGTAAATAGAGCCTTGTAGGAGGGGCTCTAGATTCTATATCTATACTATATAGCAAATAATAAGATGTTTACTATAGTTTCTTAAATACTACCTATAGTTAAGGTAGTCTAGGTGTTAGAGGTTGCTATTTAGTATAAAGTAGGTAGAAATAGTTTTAGACT
>JAGKPY010000280.1:0-11555 GCA_022609225.1 Boeremia lycopersici | reverse complement strand
GCTAGTTTTCTCTAGTATAAAATATAAAAGCTAAGTATAGTATCCTAGATAATAATATATATAACTTTAATAAGATAGGCTTTATAATAGGCTAGATCTTCTATAGAGTAGTTATTATAGCTTTAGAGAGATAAGAAAGGCTAAAGGTAGTCTAGCTAGGTAACTAGTGTGGTAGTAGGAATATGCACAGTTAAAGTAAAGTGTAGTATATTATCTATCTTCCTAATAGTCTATTAGGACCTAGTTTTAAGCTATAAGTCCTTATTACGTGTATGCACCTTGTATCTAGTCCTAATAGAGCCTTGCGTTATGCTTATTATTAATACTCTACTACACATCTCCCCTACCTAATAGAGCTTAGTCCTATTAAGCTTACCTATGTCCTGTCCTACTAAGCTTATCTGTGCCCTATTCTGTTAAGCCTAGCTATATTCTAGCCTATTAAGTCTAGCAACCTTTTACTTAGCTTATTAGCCCTCTGTTTTGCTAATTCTAGTAACTTCCCTATTTAAAGCCTACGTCCTGTTACTGCCCTCTACCTAATAGCCTATTAGAGTTTATAAGACCTACTATTATTAATAAGCCTATTACTAAATATGTGTAGCTAACTATATATAGCTTACGTGGCTACTACTAAACTAATAGCCTTATTACCTAATAACCTCTTAGAATTTATGCCTAAATTTATAAGCTACCTATTACTAACAAGTTTCTTTATAATAGAAGCTGTTAGACCCTTTAAGCCTTAACTTCTAGCACCTATATTACCTAATATCTACTACTTACTACTTAATTTTATTACTAATAGACTGTTTGTTGCTTTATAACGCGTTTGCTTAGCCTAGCAATAACTTGCAAACCTACTATACTCTAATAGCTTATTAGTCTATTAAGTAAAGGTGTGCTAAGGTAGCTATATTAAATAAACGCGCTAACTTTACTACTAGCTTCTAGAGCTTGTACGTAACTTCTCTTACTACCTAATATTGCTGGCCTAGAGATGCATATAAGCCTTGCTTAGTACTACCCTTAGACTATAGTTCTAACTCTTCCTTAAGTCCCTTAATTAGCACTTCTTAGCTCTCTATGTCTTAGACTAGATTTAATAACCTTCCTTGCTGTAGTAGTAGTAGTAACAATAAAAAGCCTTCTAGAGGTTATAGTAGGTTAGGAAGCACTAATATTAGTCTGTCTAAGCTATGCCTAAAGACTCCTTAGGTCCTTGTTTAGGAAGCTAGTAAGTTTATTCCCTTATTGCCTAATAACCTACTAACTATCCTAGTACTTCTATTTCTTAATTATCTATTAGGTTGTTGCCTTGCTTATAACATTGCTAACGCCCTTAGTAACCTTATTAATATTAACCTAGTACTCTAGCTGCCTACCTTCCTAAGGGAAATTACTAAGGCTTATAATACTATTTACTAAGCTTAGCTACTAACTATATAATATCCTTAGCCTTTCTTTATTCCTATAGATAATCTTAGCTAGCCTTATAATATAACCCTTTTCTAGTTTTTCTATAGGATACCTTATAAAGGAGAGTTAGTTAACCCTTACACCCTCTCCTAGTTAGCTAATATGTAAGCCTTCTACTAACGCGCTATTAAGCGTAGTTAGCGTAAAGAGACTTCTATTAGTCCTTATAGTCTATTACTAACTAGTTTCTTGCTATTATTTATTATAGGGGCTGTCTAGTATACTGTTTCTAATAATAAGGATTATCCTGCTTCTAAGTGTAATTATTATGCTGGTAACAGCAATCCTTATACTTAGGTTGCTAATTCTAGGACTAGCAAGGTTTACCTACTAGAAGCCTACATATTGTGCTAGGGGGCATTATGTAGGAATTATTTATTTAGTAAGTTCTAATAGTTCCTTAGTTTCTTATCCTAACTAACTTAAATAGCGCTAGCCTAGTAGGCTGCTAATAACTTGCCTCCTACTCCTTCTAAGGCCACCTAGTTTAACAAAGGCTACTATAAGGCCTATAATGTTATTAGGGAGACTGCTCTAACCTATTCTAACCTTTATTTTAGAGCTAGCTACTACAAAGCCTAGGATAATTTAAGTAAGGAATTAGTAGGGCTAGGTATAGCTAAGAAAGAGTAGGAACACGCGTGTAAGGTTACTTCTGCTTATAATATTAGTTACCTTACTTAGCCTTATAAGGGTACTACTTTTTATAAGCACATTTAGGCTACTATAAACCTAGCTCTAAATTCCCCTTAGCTAGCTCTAATAAGCCCTAAGGGTCCTATTGCTACATTAACTAATAATAAGTAGGCTATCTACCTCCTAGCTAGTTAGACTAGAAAGACTCTATTATCTAAACTAATAGAAATTAATAATTTTATCTAGCTATTGTCTACACCTAGGTCTCCTATTTATAGTTCTCCTAGGTCTCCTATCTATAGTTCTCCTAGCTTGCCTACTCCTAGTTCTCCTAGTTCTAATAGTAGATTAGGCATATTTTCTTGTTGCACTAGTTTCTTGCTAGCTACTTAGTAGCTCTTAAGGCTTAGTCCTAGCTCTCTTGTTACCTAGGAGGATTATAACATTTTTACTAATATAATAGAATTCTTAACTAGCCCTATCTAGACTTCTTGCTAATCTCCCTATTAGTTACTACGCTAGACTACTTAGTAGTCTTCTTAGCCTTCTTAGCCTTCTCTATTACTGCTAGCTTAGAGATCTCCTTTACTATCCCTATCTTTGTTGCCTATGCTTCGTACTTAGGCCTTATTACTACTTTATTCTCCTGCGTAGTCTTCTCTTCTAGTCCTAATAGAGAATTAGGTGCCTTATAGTAGTTAGCTAGGTTCTCTAGGTTGTAGTTAGCAAGGTCTGCCTGCTTAGTAAGGTCTACCTAATAATTCTTAGAGGCCTAGCAGGTATTACTAGTATAGTCTAGGTAACGCTCCTTATTATAGTAGCAAGTAGGGTAGTAGAGAAGGTTTAGCTGCTTAACTGTTTTAGTTCTCTTACTTTATAATTTCTAGGTTAGTCTACTAGTTTATTCTTATAATCTTAGGCTCTAATAATTTATTAGTTGCTGCTATAGTTTCTAGTGTTCTAGGTTGATTTGCTAGTCTGTTCTTGCAATTTTAGGTTCTAATAGCTTATTAGCTAGTATCTCTTATATTTTAATCTTAATTCTTAACTTTTTTAAAATAAGATTTTTTATTAACCTATTCCCTCCCCTACTTAAAAGACTTAACTAACTCTTAGTTAAGATCTATCTATCTATCCTTATTAAAGCCACCCTAGTACTTATACTTCTTCTTCTCTTTCTTAGATAGTACTTATAGAATCTAAACCTTAACTATCTTATTAGCTAGTCTTTGCCTAGTTTTCTAAGGTCTACTTAGTATTAGCATGTCTAATTAGCTATTAGGCGCACTACGTAGTTCTCCTTATTTACTAGCACTTATTATTATAAGCGTGTCTAGAGGTATTAATTCTTACTAGTAGAATTTTATAACCCTATTACCTATATATATTGCACGTAAGGGAGTCCTATTAAGCTCCTTAATTAGGTACGTGCCTTTATTAGAGATTTGCTAAATCCTAAAGGGTCCTTTCTACTATAGCTATAGTTTATAATCTCTGCCTATATAGATATTATTAAGGATATCCTAAATTAGAATAAGATCCCTAGGTTCTATTAGGACTAGCCTTAGTAATGCTTTTGCATTAAACTATTCCTTGCCTACCTCTCTTAGCTAAGTAACTCTATTAACTACTTTATAAAGTTAATTATCCCTATATTTAAACTGTTTTGCCCTTATTACTAGCAACGTTGCTATATCTATTACTAAGTCCTAAGGGAGTATTTGCTATATAAGGACGTGTAATTTAATAGGCAGTATATGTTCTTTCCTATATATTAGATATATTAGTGTCTTACCTATTAATTACTTTGTAGTTACCCTATTAGCCTATAGTACTAGGTGCAGATTTAAGACCTAATTTCCTATTATCTTTTAAAGTATAGACACTAGTTCCTTATACCCCCTCTTAATAAGTTCTTAGGCTTAGGGATAAAACGCACTTGCTACTACCCTATTAATCCTATATAAGGTGGCTAAGTCCTTAACTATGCCTTTGTTTTCTAGTCCTCTATCTACTAACATCTTAAGTAGGATTCCCTACTATGCAAAGATTACCTCTTCTAGGAATTTTGTAGCGCTAGCTAAGTTATTATACCTTAGTGCCCTTGCCTCTAGATATTCTAATAGGTAGTCCCTTGCAATAATTATGTACTTTTAACCCCTAATCCTATTAGGTATGTAGATAACATCTATTATTATCTACTCCTATAGGCTATTAGAACTAGATATTAGATAGAGTTCTTCCTAATATTACTTTGTTAAGTGTACCTAGCACTCTATGCAGCTATAAATGTACTCCTATACCTATTAAAACATCCCTAGCTAGTAGTACTATGTCTATACCTTGCACTATATGCTCTTCTAGCCTTAGTAACCTAAATTATTATATAGTTTAGTAATAATTTTTATCTACTATTTAGAATTGTTAACAACTTGCTATAATAGTCTATTAGGTATTGTTTTTACCTATAGGATCTTGTTTCTTATTATAAATTAAAGGGCCCTTCTCCTTAGTTTCTAAAGGTTGCCTTTTAAAAGGTATGCTAGGTTCTTTATAGTTAATAGCTATTCTATAATACTCTTAAACTTGTTAGTATAAAGATTAGGCTAGACTTCTATATTAATTTTAATAGCTATATACGTATACTCTAGTATCTAAGGGTCTATTAGGCTTGTTAAGCGCATTGCCCCTAACTACTTATTAATAAATTCTTCTACATTGTCCTTAGGATTTAGAGGGGGCATCTATCCTAGCTATTCTAGCTGCTATAACAGCGTGTCTACTATAACGTTATATTTTTCTGCTATATACTGTACTTTAAATTCCTATATATTTAGTAGTACTAGCTAATAAGTTATTAATGCCCCTAGTAGATTAGTAGCACTATAGTTTAGCTAATCTACTAGCATTCTAGCGTTAGTTTTAACTACAAAATAGATACTATAGATCTAAGGGTAGAATTTCTTTAGTGCTAGTAGCATTACTTTACACTTGTGCTTTCTAGAATCCTAATTTTGCTCTAAGGCTAACTATACCCCTAATTTGTATCGCACTAGGTGCTAACGCCCTATTAGGTCCTCTTGCTAGATTACTACCCCCTATCCTTTCTTGCTACTATCTATAGAAATAATAATAGGGCGTAATAGTTTGCTGTAGTTAATAGAGACTAATACTAGTATAGTAGTTAGCTACTACTTAAGTATAGTTATTATATCTACAGCCTTAATAGTCTATTAGAAATTCTTATCTTTTTAAAGTAAGTTAAATAGTAGCGCTATAATAATAGCAAAATTTAATATCTAGACTCTATAGTAAATGTAGAGCCTAATAAACATCTAGATATCCTTTAGGCTTGCATAGGTAGGCTATTCTAGAATCTTATAAACCTTCTTCTATACTAGGTGTCTTCTATGTTTATTAATAACGTACCTAACAACGCCTATGCTCTTATAGCACTACTTGCTTTTAAGCCTAGAGGCAGTTGCTCTAGCTAACTTAAGGTTCTAAAGCACCTTGTCTGTATTAATAATGTGCTCCCTAATAAACCTTTAGACTCTAGGTAGCAGCTCTTCTCCCCTATAGTCTGTTTTTAGTCCTTTTATAGCAATGTTGTCTATATAGGGCATACTAGCTATAGGGACAAGGTCTTATAGAATCTTTATAACTATACGCACAAATTCTGCTACTAAGTTTATAGTCTCTATTAGGAGCGTATATTGCTGCATAAGCCTATAAGATAGGGTATAAAATATAGTTAATAGTTAGGAATCCTTATACAACTTAACCTAGTTATAGCTAGAGAAGAAGTTAATTAATAAGACTACTTAACATCCTATAAACTCTTTAGAGAACTTATCTAGGTTAGGTAGTAAGTTAGCGTCTTAAATAGTAACCCTATTAATCTATTAGGTGTTATTAATTAGCTAGAATCTATAATCCTTCTTCTTAACTAGGAACTAAGGATTACTATATAGGCTTTTTAAGTACTCTAGTACTTCCTAGTCTATGCATTCTTAAATTATGCTTACTACTTCTACCTAAAGCTTCCTTAGAATTAGAAAATTGCCTTCCTTCTATACTTTATATTTAACTATGTTAATATAAATAGGTAGATAAACATTACTATATACTTACCTAGATTCAGCAAAATTAAAGCTTAGTGCCCCCTTATAGTAGTAGAACACTTCTACTAACATTTCTCTTTCTTGCAGCTACAGCTAGCTAGTAATCTTTATTTGCTAGAGGCGCGCAGTAGTTACACGTTATCCTAATAGGAATTTAGCTATTTAGGGCGTAATATATTTAGTAAATTATTACTAAGATTAATTACTATTAGGTAGTTGCTACTTACCTACTTATTTCTTTTAGTCTAGTTTGCCTTCTACTTAATAAGGCATAACTAATAAGTTATGTACTAGCTGTACCTTACGTGCTTTTAATTTATATATTGTTATAACTTTATATCTAATAGTCTATTAGAACCCTTCCTAGAAACTTGCTTCTTTTGCTATTTATTAATCTTCTACCTAGCATAGCTGCGCAAGGTTAAGCAGCATGTTATTTAAGTCCTTATCTATACACCCTGCCTTATACAGCGCGTAACAATCCTTATTAACTACTTATAGAAGTGTTAAATAGTCTACTTACCTAGGTTGCCTATGCCTATCTACTAGGCAAGTAGACGCAACTAATAGGTTATTAGGGCGCGCTGCTATTAGGTCTTGTTTGCCTAGAGTCTTAAGCCTAACGCTTAGACTCCTAATCCTTTTAAAATTGTAGATCCTTAAGTAACTATGCCTACTATGTTATTAGTAGCAGCTACAAATATTGTATATAATGCGTAATTTTCTAAGTATACTATATACCTTATCTACCTATTAGCTTAGTACTAGAAAGCACACTAGGCATCTGCTAGAAACAGGTTTCTAAGTATAATTAGTATTAACAATAATTTTAGGACAAAGAAGTTTATTAGAATCTTAATATTCCTAATAGTAACTAGGGCGCACTAAATTATTCCTTTAAACTGTTTAAATAACCTATTAGCAGCTTAGAGCCAAGATAAGGCTATTTCTTGTAGCATTAAAGTAATAATAAGTCCTGCTGCCTAAGCTGTCTTTAGGTAAATTATGTTAAGTTTAGCTCCTAAGTCTAGTAGCGCAGACATCTTTGCCTCTCTAATACTTATTAGGGCTTAGGGATAGTCTCTTTAAACGTGCTTAAACCTATATTCCTAATTATATTCTTATTATTAGCTAGTAGTTTATTCTCTATCTTTTAGCTCTATATGTGCTGCCTAGTACTATTGTAGTAGCATTAGCATAGTAATCTATAATCTATTAGGACCTAATTTATAAGTGCCTACCTATATAATTATACTATTATGTGCTTCTATATGCACATATTCTAGATAGGAAAGCGTTAGGTTACTAACTTTAAATACTAGAGCTTTATTAGGCTTAGGCGTTAGTAGTTCTTCTGCCTTAGCTTATATATAATATAGTTTAGTTATCCTTTTATGCAGTTCCAGCGCTAACACTAATAGGTCTTATAATAAAACCTCTACTATTGTCTATAGTACTTGTTTTATAAGCACGTTAGGGTTGCTTATAAGGTAGTTAAGTAGCTAGACCTTCTATACTACGTTTAGCACCTACTACTCTATAGGAAAACTATTAACTTCTATTTTGTTATTAGTAGTCTTTATGCTAACCTATTTATTATCTTTCTACCTTCTATTTTAGACTATAGGTACGTGCCCTAATGCTGCCTTAGAGATAGTAGCATTCTTACACTATGTCTTAATTATATTAACTTATATTCTTAGACTAGTTTCTATTATTATAAATTCTACGTTCCTCTAGTAGTTATCTTCTTCTAGAAGACCTACTGCCTGCATGCTGTTATTATCTATTATAATTATGTTACTTATAATCCTAATAACTCCTTATAGCTTATTTTCTTGTTTATATAGGTTTACTATTATAAGTAGATTAACTACCTAATACCTACTTGCCTAAAGCTGGCTCTTAATACCTTTAATAATTAATAATATAATTGCTGTCCTACTTATACTCTATACTTCTTCTTTTAGGTTTTCTTGCATTCCCTATGCTAGATAGTTCCTTAGGTTAAGGTGTATCTACCTATTTTAAATTAGCTTTTTATAATCTTTATAATTAGTAGCTATGTGTTCTAGCTTTCTACATGCCTAATAGTCTATTAGGGCCCTAGGCACTGCTAAATTGTAGGTTAGTTAGTATAGTATAGGTTAAAAATTGTTTATTAGTAGGGCGTGGCTAGCTATTAATAGTTAAGTCCTAATAAGTTCTTAGTGCGCGTTTACTTAGTTTACTGCTGTTATAACTTCCTTTTGCACCTCTAAATTAGCTAACAGCTCTGCCTCTTGTAGGGCTTGCATAACTAGTAATAGGTTTATCCTATTAAGCTTAATACGTAAGAATTTCTTAATTAAATTATCTACCTCTCCCTAAGTAGGCTTATAACCTAGTAGCATCTATACTCTACGTTCCCCTTAGGGTTGCTTAAGCACCTTGTTTAGATCTATCTGTGCTGGTTAAAATAGTAGTAGTCCTATAGTTCCTAATAAGCTATTAGCTAATAGTCTATTAGAGCTTAATCTTGCCTATTTCTTAAAAGCTAGATTAAACGTTTTAATCTTAGCTTCTCTAGAGGCAACCTTGCTAAGGAAAGGCTTAATCTTAGTGTAGCTAAATTCTTCTAGCTTTATTATAGTTAACTTAAACTTGTTTAGTACTTTGTTAAGCTGCTATTTGCTAAGTCCCTTAGCTAGGTAGAAGCCTTTGTATGCCTCTAAGACTGTGCCTACTTCTAGGTATTAATTAAATTAAGGCCTAAAGCTGTTAAGGTAGCTTTATAGGGGCATGTTTATTATAACTAAGCACATTATATACTAGGCGCGCAGTAACTCCTTAGTCTCTTCTTGTTAAGCTTAATCAAGATTGCAAAACTGCTTCCTTATTGCTTCCTTTATGCCTAACTAGTTATTAGCGTTCTAAGCAACTACAAAGTTAGTTATGCTTGTTTTAATAATGTCTTGCTAAGTGTAGTTATAGTAACTAAGAAGTTGCAAGATTTAGTCTCTAATAGTCTATTAATAGAAGCTAGACCACTGCTTAAGTTTCTTAAGGAATAAGATAATATTGTCCCTATTAAATATAAGGGGAATATTAGTAAAGGGTGCTTTCTTATTTATATAAGTGCGCTAGGCATTAGCTTACGCTATATAGCTTACTCCTCTTATAATATCTATAAGGAAGGTCTAGAGGTTATTACTTATTACTAATAGCTTATTAGTTGTAGGTTGCTAGATAAAGGGGTCTAGAGCTATTTAACCTATAGTGTTCTTAGCGCCTAGGGGCGTAGCTATAATACCACCTTCTATTAAGCTTGCTAGACTATATTCTTGGTTTAAGTTATTAGACATAGCTTAGAGCTTATCTTTAATAATAGATAGGAGAAGTAGGATTAGAGCATGTATTATAATTATAATAATTAATAAGGTGCTCTAGAACTACTAGATATATACTATTTAGCCTTGTTCCCTTTAAATAGCAGTACTAATAGACAAATAGATATAATACAAGGCTATTATTGCACAAATTAGATTCCTCCCTACTATAGCTGCTAAGGGGCTGTTAGGCCTGCTATTAGTTTATTAGAGCCTCCCTTACTAGAGGGTAATCTTACACGCTTACTATATTCTTAAGGTAGAATAGACACCTCCCCTTTATGCTATTTAGTTTTTTATGCTGTTTATTAGTTATATCTAGATAGGAAAAAAAGAGAAAGGAAACTTATATCTTAAGCAAAGAGGTTTAGGGCGTAGTCTAATAGACTATTAGGTTGTAGCACAATAGTAGCAGCTTAGACTTCTAATCTAAAGAGATACTAGTTTAAGACGCGCTAGAGATGCTAATTTATAGTAGTAGGAATATGCATAGTTAAAGTAAAGTGTAGTATATTGTCTATCTTCCTAATAGTCTATTAGGACCTAGTTTTAAGCTATAAGTCCTTGTTACGTGCATGCACCTTGCATCTAGTCCTAATAGAGCCTTGCGTTGTGCTTGTTGTTAATACTCTACTATACTAGGAGTAGATAATAGTTATATAAAGTATTAATACTAAAGAATAGGCTATTCTACTCTTTATTATCTATAAGGTATACTACTACCTTTCTAGCTAGTATAAAGAGGAAGACCTACCTTAGAATTAGATTATTATAGTCTCTAGTAACAGCTAGACTACTAATAAGCTTAGTTTTAAGTAGTTAAAGCACTTTAATATAAAGTTATATAAAGAAGTATACTACTAGTACCTACTAACTACTAGTTATTAATAGCTATAAGAGCTATAAATTACTCTAATTCTAGAAATATAGTAAGAATAACAAGATTATTACTCTATATATACCTCTACACTTATTATACCTTTTATAGCTACTTAATATAGGCTATTTTACCTCTTTAAAGATAGTATATAGGCACTAAGCTAAATTACTTATATATAACTAAATTAGCTATATTATAAAGACTAAGTTCCTACTATACTTTAAAGTAGCCTATAATATAGTGTTTACCTCTAGTAATATCTAAAGAAGGTTTTAAGGTGCTATATTAGTCCCCTTTAACCTAGAATAGGTTATATTAGCTCTTAATATAAAGCTTTAGACTCTATTACTACTACTCCTTACTAATAATATACTCTAGTAGTTATAAACCCCTAGTAACACTCTAGAATTTAGGTTATAATTAACTTTAATTTAAGAGAAGTATAAGAGGTAGTAGGGCAGCTTACTAAATTCTATTCTAAGCATGCTTAAGTACTATATAAAGAGGGGAGCAATCTTATTCTATAAGCTAGTTTTAGCTTAATAGGAAATTAAGGAGCTTTAAGTAGCTAATAAGGCTACTATATAATAAAAATTATATAAAAGAAAGTAAGTTTAGAAGAAAGAGACTCTAATAGTTAAAGATAGGTAGTAGCTAGCAGCTTTAAAGAAGTTTAGGGCGTATAGTAATAAGAAGAGGGTAAAGAAGTAAGTATATACTTAAGAGGGTAAGCTAACCTAATAGTACTATAGAAGGTATAATTAGATAGGATATAATATATAAATATATAAGATTAATATAGAAGAGGTCTCTAAATAATATTCTAGCCTATACTATACTATATAGAACTAAAGTATAGTGTTTTAGGCTATAATAGATTAAGTTTTAGTAAGGGCTTAGTAAAAGTAATTTACTTACCTATTAATCTACTTACCTATAGAGTATATTATAACTACTTAATAAACTAGATATAAAATTCTTATATTAACTTATATTTTATTATTATATAATATAAGTATAACTATAGTAAGTATACTAGATAAGTAAGTATACTACTCTAATAAGCTA
>JAGKPY010000279.1:0-11653 GCA_022609225.1 Boeremia lycopersici | reverse complement strand
CCGTGTCCTCGACCCCCCCCACCCGCCACCCCCCCCCTTCGCCCCGCGGTATTCCCCCCTTCCCCCTCCCTCTTTTTTTTATTTTTTTTTTTTTCCTTTTTTTTTTTTTTTTTTTTTTTTTTTTTTTTTTTTTTCACGCGCGGGGGGTTCTGCATGCGGCAGCACCCACGGGGCTGTCTGGCGTTTGGTGTTTTCTGTTACGATTTTCACGAAAGACGGTTTACGAGACGGATCACGAGATGACGGGATGGGCGGTAATGACAGGATATCGGGACGCGGGAAAACGGACGGACACGACTGTAATGAAGCTCACCGCACGAATGCAACAGCGGCGAATTTCTCATCTCATGACCTACACCCCCTCAGCACCCGTCCCCCGCCCACCACCCCCCCGCACAACACCCTCCCCCCCGTCCCGCACGCCCCCTTTCAACCACCCCTCCGCCCCCCAAAGCACCCCCCGCGTCCCCGCCCCCAGCTCCCACACCCCGCCCGCACCCCGCAGCCGCTCCCCGTCCCACGCCCACGCCACGCAGTGCCCCAGCCCGTCGCCCCGCAGCTCGCGAAACAGCTCCGCGAGCGCGCGCCCCGCGCCCTGGAAGACCGCGCTGCCGTCTGCGGTCGTGGTCACGGCGATGCGGGGCCGGCGCTCGGGGGCGTCGTCGTCGTCGGGATTAAAGAGGGCGAGACTGGTCGCGTCGGCGTCGGCGGCGGCGAGGAAGCGCAGTTCGCGCATGATAGCGGCGAGGCCGCGGTGCGGGATGATCCACGGGCGGCCTGCGACTGGGGGCTGTGCGTTTCCAGCCCGGGGGTGTGCGAGGCTTGACTCGCCCGGGGCGGTTTCTGGAGCGGGCGAGAGCGTTATGCGTATGCTTGCCGGCGGAGCGTGGTTCGGGTGCGCGGCTTGCGCGGCGCGGAACACGCGGCGCAGGACGGTGTGTTTGCGGGCGCGGAGGGCGTGGGCTGCGAGGGCGGCGTCGGAGACAAGGGGGATGGAGCGCTTCTTGGCTGGGGGGCGGTCGGTGAGTGGGTGGTTGGGGTCTTGGTCCGTGGCGGCGCTGCGCTTGCGCTTCAGGCGGGGAGAGGGCTGGGGGCGGTAGGGATCGAGGGGGGAGAAGGGCTGCGTGGTGTCGTCGACGACTGGCGTGTCTGTGGGGGGAGGGGGGGGTTCCGCGTGCACTCCCCCTAGCGGCCAGGATGGAATACCCGACGGCAGCGGCGACACCGTCTGCACCACTCCACCTCCCGTTCCCGCCATCGACGACGCCAACACTGCACCACCCCTTCCCCCCACCGCCACCTCCCCCATCCCTGCCATCCCATCCGCGCCCCGCGCAGCCCGCCCCAGCACCAGCGCCGTGACCTCCTCGCTGCCCAGCCTCCGGCCCAGCAACCCCCGGATATCGACCCCGTCGTCCTCCAGCAGCACCAGCCGCTCGTGCACGTTCGTCTTCTGGTTCCACGTCAGCGCGCTCCAGCCCTTGCCGATGGAAAGCTTCTTCCTCGCGATGCCTGCGCGCGCTTTGGCGCGCCAGTCGAGCTGCGGCACGGGCGAGGCGGGGAGCGGTGGGGGGGAGGGGGACGGGGGGGTGTCCGTCCTAGCAGAGTCGCCGCTCTCTTCGTCAGTATCGGCAGTGTCGCTGTCGCTGCCGCTGGAGCGGGACGCCGCCTTGAACGCGGCCATCTGCGCCTCCAGCGCGTAGTCGCGCACGTACGTCTCTCCCACGGGGTCCCAGGCGCGGATCTGCTTGTTGCCCGCGCCGGCTCGGTGCATCAGCGCAGCCTTGCGCGCCCACGCCCTGCGGGCCGCGTCTCTCTCTTCTCCACGGGGCTCGTGGGACCGCTGGACAGGCGTCGCAGCCCGGACACCCGGGCCCAGGATCTGAGGTCCATGGCCAGCTGAGGCTATCCGCGGTTCCTCTTGACGGGCTGCTTGGGCGCGGAGGAACACGCGGCGCGCGTGCCAGCCCGAGAGCGACACGGCGAGCGCCCGGGCCCACGACCGCTGGTGCGCTGTGAGGTCGTGGTCGCGCTGGTTGTAGGGGATGTATGTTTTGCGCTTCTTCACGCGGGGCCCGGCGTGAGGTCTCGTGGGCCGGATCTTCGTGCGCGTAAGGATGTGTTCGGCGGGTGGTGTGGCGTGCTCCATGGTCCCCGAAACTTGGTCTGATGTGAACTTGTCACGGATGGAAGCGTATGTAAATGCTACAGAAAATATGGATTGTGTTTGCGTGGTGCTGTGAATTGGGGGAATGTGCTGGTATGTGATGGGTCTGCATCAAAGGACTCTCCTTGTGCGATTGTTTGCATTGTGCGAATACACAGTGTGCACTTTGTCTCTTTGCTGGCTGTTGGTCAACAGTGCGTTTTGACGTTTTGGCCTGGGAAGTGCTTTGTGCGGAGCACACTGTGTGGTGTAGACCACCCGACCACGAGCGAATGTGAAGGCGCTGTGGACATGTGTCCCGCACGAGATACTTGCACCTGGGGTAGTAAAGTAAGTCCAGGTTGCTGCTGTTAGAATCGACTGCTCTTTATCTTTCAAGTTGGGATGTCGCTGAGCCGAGACGGTCAAGGAGACACTGGACATTGTGCAATGGCGAGTTGCTGCCACACATCCTACCAGATGTTCTTCAAGTTTACGATGTCTCCTAGATGCTGTTAAATATGGGTGACATTCAACACAACAAGCCATGACCAGCCGACGGTGCGATCCGCGCAAATTGCCATGCACTAATTCTACAAAATCCGAGTATACGTACTTCAACAACGCCACTTTGGGCTCGTGATATCCCTTCATGAGGTCCTCGATGTCAGGGTGAAGGTACATCGGCGTCTGTGTGATATCCTGTTCCGTCGGCAACAGAATCTCACCGATTCCGCGACCGTTGCTGCCTGTATTGCCGGTGTCTACCTGGCTCTGGCGCAAAGCCTCCCGCAGCAGCGTCGCTATCTTGCTCCATAATCGTCTCTGTTCTGGCGCTGCATCGACGCAGACTGCCGCCCCTAGCCGTCACGGTCGCATCAGCTTGTCCAGGCCGTGTCGCTGGGTAAGCTAGGGGTTGTCGGAGCCTCGGGAACCCTTTGCCACACATTTTAGTGGCAGAACCGCCTGTGGCGGGACTTCTTCTTCGATCAGACTGACAGCGGATAGGATATGATCTGGTGCCGTTGCGATGTGACGTGCCCGAGGCGGCGTGGCACCAGTGCTTGAGGAGAGGGAAGAGCAGAGCCATTGCTGACGAGACCTCGGACAGACCGTTGGCCGGTCGTAGATGGTTGTGTGGGCTCGACCTGGAGAAACTGTGTCATTGTTTCTTCCGCGCCGTTCTGGTCTCGCGCACAGTGAAGGTGCGTTTGAGTGCTGATACCAGGGTGACACCGAAGGATGCCGGAGATTATGACTATCCAGCCGCAGCTGAACAGAACAATGAGGAAGATCATCCGTATGAGGTCTAACCGCGCTTTGTAAATGACCTGTCATAGTTCATTGATATGATTCTGTAGAAGCTACTGGCTTTCCATACCAGAGTGGTATCGCCATCAGGTAGATGTCTGTTATTATGTGATTGCCATGATGAAGGAAATCTGCAGCGTGGATGCAGCTGGGTAGCAATTGTCTATTGATGTCAGTACGGACGATCGAATCAATGCCGCTCCAAACTCACTGCCTGGATCTGGTTTTACCTGCCACTGACGTTGTAAAGGCCAGCACCTGAAGGCGATCATGCAAACTGCAGCGACATACGTGGTCGCGTTGAGCACCCAAGCCACTTTGATGCGCATATCCATCTTTTGACACCGGTTCTGCGTATCAGGTTAGGTACGATGAGTGCGCTCCTAGCATCGCAATATGAAGATATATCGGTGTAGGCGACACTCACGTCATCCGCCCGTAGTAGAGCGTCCAACACTTGAGTGTCCAGAAATGGGCAGTATACACGGCCCACCCAACGATGTGTGCCTTCGAGCCATTGACTCTTTTATTCCATTCCCAGTCGCTTGGGTTGAAAGCCAAGCGCTGTTCTGGGAGGACTTGCTCTTGGTCAAGCCCTGATATACGGCTACAAAAAAACGTGCCGCGGTTGTCTCGAGTGGGTAGAACAACTGGGTGCTTTAGCAGACGTGTGATAGACATACAACGTCGGGCAGGCCTTCTGACCCCCACTACGACCATCAGGTGGTCGTCCGCGGTCAACAGCCTCCACCCTCGGTGTGTGTGCTGAACTGTAGTCTCAACCCGATAACAATAATAGCGACACCGAGCTCTGCCCATATTTCGACTGTGAAATTGTTCGCCATTGAGAATCAATCAGCGGTGTTCAAATCGAACAACATGATTCGGTAGTAGGCGCTTTAGGGATGCAACGACATCTGCTTGTTTGACAGAACTGACACCAGAGACGTTGGGAGCGCAAAAACTCTTAAATCAATCGTTGCTCTCAAAATAGAGGACTCTGCGGCATGTACGAAGCAGGTATTGAGCCTGCGTGCTTTCTCTAAACTCTGTTGGCAACAGGTGGCGCGCTGGGACACGCAGGATGCTGTTCCATGTGAAACAGAGTTGCGATTACCAGGATGTTACCCAGAGCAGGATCTTGCACATGGCGATCTGTGGAGTGCGTCGAGTCATAAGAACCCTTGAGTTAGTCAAATGGACCGGGAGATCTTGTGGTGCGCCTCGTAGTTGGAAGACAGCCATGTAGAAGAACACAAGCTCCAGCTGGACATCTGCTGTATGCTTCCTAAGCTTGAATTGCGGGTCACAGTATTGTTCGGGATATCGCTGCGGTAACCTCAGAAATCCCCACGGCGATTAAGCCAGGCGAATGCGGGGCTGTACTTCCACAGCTAACGAAACCGGAAGCCGTTATCGCCCGCTCAGGAGCGGGGAAGACAGTGGAGATTCGTTTTCGCTGTATGAGATTTACTGAGTCGTTCTGAAACGTATAACGATGTACGTGATTGGGTCGGGGAAACGTTTTGTTAAGGTTGGTGCACGTATTGTGCGGCACCGCGTGCATTAGTGAGGGATGTCGGGCAGCGCGTATAGGACAGGTATGTTAGGGGCTGCGCTATGCCAGACTATCAATCTATGTTGTGCAGCGAAGATCGACATCTCAGAGGTGACAGGGGCGTGATGTCGGCGTTGTCGCGCGCCAGGAACATTGACACCGCACCTGTCATGTCTACGTCTGTATATGTAGCGTTAGCTGCCGTACTATTCTTGGTACTGCATTGGTTCAGCAGTTTGACGAAGGCCGACAGACTTTCCTCAGTACCGCCCACGTTACCTTTGATCGCCAATCTATGCTGAAAAAAAAATGTCATTTCCAGTTTCGGAATGGGCCGAAGAGTATGGACCAGTGTGTTCTTGGATACTAAAAACAGAGTTGTGATTGTAAAGTCATCGGAATAGGAATCCAGAACCTACTTGACAAGAAGAGCAACATCAATTCTTTGTAGCTTGATGCGTGACGAACCAAACCGTCAGTGGTAGCAACTGGATGCTGTCGGTGGTGGATCAATCGTAGGATTTCAAACGTATATTCGTGGCTGTGTTCAGAGAGTATGTGCTGATCACCCACCGAATCTCTTGGTGTCCGACATGCAGTCATACCAGACGACAAGTAAATGGGCTACAGAGCTCGGAGAGCGGGTGTATAATGTGGAATGTCTGGTTGTGCGAATGGACCCCAAACCTCATCTGGACCCGCGTCACTTCGAATCCGCTCGGGACCTCAACGACCATCAGACGGCGGCTGAAGCTGCGAAAGTCTGGACGCCTCAAAGCGTGATTGTTTTGCGTTCGGAACTGGCGACGTTTGTCTCGAGGCATGCATCTCGGAAGTGGTCGCTCATGCCGCGCTTGCCCTGGGATTCGGCATCCGCCAAGCTGCAGATCTTGACGGCAATGACATTGGTCTTGGTGTAGATGCCGTGACAAAAGGGCTGGTCGTTCTGCTGCAGGTCGTCCAGCGAACATGTGCCAAGACATCTAGAGGCGTCAAGACAGTGCTGGATGAAGGAGATGGAACAGGCCTGCATCTCGGGCATCGAGAAGGATGGCTGCTAGACGATGTCTCACAGTGTTAGACTCTTTCAGGGCATGGTCTGGAGGGAGTACGAGCAAACAAGTCCCGTCTGACAATGGAACCAGAGATCCATGGAAACAGGCAGGTGCGAGTGTGAAGACACCGGGTTCTGGATGTGCTACCACATGAACTGTATTGGTGAAAGATTATAGTGACCGTTTCTGGTATGTTGAATGTATACGAGAATAGAGTTCGAACAATGACAGGGCTCGGCTGTCGTGTACCGTGCAAGGCAAGGCTAGCGACACGCTAACCGGGACCCCTTCTGTTGTCACATCCAATCTAAGACGCTTGAATTCGACTTCTGCGAGATCCTGAGAGGCTTTGCTCAGCTCGAGGCCCGTACGGATGCCAATATATTGCAGACGGCCTTCCATCAGCCTCTCTTGTCGCAGTGCAACAAGGCAGGACGGCGATGACGTCACAGCCTGTACCACGCCGCACCTCCTGTCTTAAAATATGTTTCCGAAGTGGTGATCTTGCACCCTGACACGGGCACACGACTCCATTCAGCAGTTCACGCCCGGAAATTACCGAAGCCAGTCAGTGTATGATGACCGCTAGCCACGCTGACGATGTGACGGGCTTACCCTGGCGTAATTCACCGCTTATCGCCCGCCTGGAAAACAAGGCAGAGTGAATGTCCGATGGTAAACAAAAGTCCAAACGACCCACAGAACTCGTCCCTGCATTCACTTACCGGCAGTGATATCTACGCGGCCGTTGAACTAAGTTCTCCGGGTTGAGCGATCTAACGCCCGTGTTTCCCTGCGTCAACCGCTGCTGCCATTTCTGATAGTGTATGAAATGTGCTACCATAACTTCACCCAACAGGTACTCACTTGACTCTTGAATCCTGACAAGCCAACCTGCTAACACACCTCCAGTGTGTTACCCCCCCCCCCCCCCCCCTTGGAAATAACCTAACAACGAAAGCAACGGCTGCGGCCACATCGGTGAATCGCACTCGCAACCATGGACGCTCTGCACCACGGCCCTCCACCGCCTCAACTCCCTGCGCGGTCCAATGTCGCCCCCCCTATCCCCCGCCACCGCCGCCCCCATCCAGCGCTCAGCCTCAACGCGGCGCTTCTTCTCGCTCAGCCAGACCATCTCGCGCTCCGCATCCACCACCTCGCGCCGCACGACCGCAACCCCGGACTCGGCAAGCGAAACCTCGTACTTTGCGCCGCGCGCCGCCCCCGCCGCGCCGCTCAACTACGCCGCGCTCCCCGCGCACCAGCTGGCCGCCGTGCGCTGCGCGGCGCCGACCAAGAAGACGCAGATCAGCCGCGCGATGGACGTGTGCAAGGCGTGCCGGCGGTGGATCGCGGATATGCGCAGCATGGTCGAGCGGTTCGATAAGACGGGGTGTATCAGGGGGACGGCGGCGTTCGAGGCGTTTCTGAAGGAAAGGAG
Organism: Boeremia lycopersici; assembly: GCA_022609225.1. NCBI lineage: Eukaryota > Fungi > Ascomycota > Dothideomycetes > Pleosporales > Didymellaceae > Boeremia > Boeremia lycopersici. The sequence continues at coordinate 4,139 of JAGKPY010000279.1, read as the reverse complement.
TGAGGGAGGAGGGGATGGGGAGGGCGATGTCACGGTGTTGCTGGATGATAGTGTCGATGGGGTTGTGTTGGGGGCCAGGGAGGCGATTGTTATGGGGCATCCTGGGGGGCAGTATTGAGGTTTGTGGGGGGTTTGGGGGGTATAGCATGTGTCCTGTTTTTTGGTTGTGTTCTTTGAGCGTAGATTAGACCAGTCCGGGATGCCTTGAGGATGAGTGTTGTTGATAGCACGAGGTGCGGATACTTTGCAACGACACGCGATCATGTCACCTGCGTCGTTTCTGCGGCACTACCGCGTGTCAATTCCCTGTATCGTTTCGTCGGACGGCAGACGCTGTTTCCAGAGCATGTGGTCTCGGATGATCTCTGTCTAATACACCCTTCGTTCCTCTTCCGCGCTCCGTTCTGTTTCCTTTTGCGCACAAATACAATGTACAAGGCACCCCCTCATCGCCAACACCGAAGACATCTACCCATCATCCCCCGGTCGCGTCCCCCGTATCCGTCGGACTTGGTTCACAAGCTCTCCCCTCTTATCGTCTGCATCAGCACTCGCACCCTCCCCCCGCCCCACCATGCCCAGAACCTGCCCCACGAGCCCCCCCGGCTTCGGAATCGGACACTCGCGCCGTGGACTCAGCCGCTCCTGCAGCCTCCTCTCCTCGCTCTCCTCCTCCCCAACCGCATTCGCATCTGCAGTCCTTCCCTCCTCCCCACATGCCCTCCGTCGCCGCCGCCGCGCGGGATCCGCGCCGTCGGCCAGCGTGCGCGGATCCACCGGGCACGGGATCAGGTGCGGGGCGGCGACGACCAGGAACGACAGCATCAGCGTCGAGGTGAAGAGCGAGGCCGTCGTGAGCGAGCGCGGGTGCATGTGCGGCGGCATGGCGGCGGTGTTTGACCGAATTCGAAGACCGAGTCCAAGTCGGCGGCGAGCCAATTGGGCGGTGTGGCGATGCAGCGGCGGCGGGGTGCAATGCGTTGGGATGCACTTGCGGTGCCAATTGCTGTCGTTGTGAAGTGTTTTGTGGTGCGTGGTGGTGCTACGAGGCGCGGGGACGCATTGCTTTGCGGCGGCGCGGTCGGGCGGTGCGTCGGGTGCGGCGTGCGGGCGGGCGTACAATACAACGCAGCAGTGAATGTGGGGGGTGTGCACTGTGCGTGGTGGCAGACTTTTGGTGGAGGTGCAGGAGGCGCTAGCGCGGCGGTGGACCCTGCAAGCCGGTGCCGCGGTGCCCGCCCGAGGGATCGGCGGGCGAAGGCGTCACTGCGACCCACGACAGCTCGACGGCTGCTGGTGGACGACTGATCGCGGGTCGCAGTGTGTTTCGATTGCGCTGGTTTGGTTCCGCGCTGTATATAGCGAGAAGCACGCTTACTCCGACACGTATTGCAGCTCCGCGAGCTGCTGGCGCGTAGAGTCGCAGCAGTCAGGCCCTGCACACATACCGCCGACTTGAACATAGCGCCGGCTCATACATAGCACCGGCTCATACATAGCACCGGCTCATACATAGCACCGGCTCACACGCACCGCCGGCCACACGCACCGCCGGACACGACCGCATACCGCCGGACACGACCGCATACCGCCACACACGACCGCATACCGCCACACACCGCCGCCATGACCTCCGGCGGCAGCGACCTCGACAAGGCCATCCAGCAGCTGCGCGCGTGTCGCCCCATCCCGGAGAACCAGGTCCGCGAGCTGTGCTACAAGGCGCGCGAGCTGCTGATTGAGGAGGGCAACGTCGTCGGCGTCGACGCGCCCGTGACAGTACGCGCCCCGCCCTGCTCGACGCGCCAGCTGACGCGACCAGATATGCGGCGACATCCACGGCCAGTTCCACGACCTGATGGAGCTGTTCCGCGTCGGCGGCGACGTGCCGGACACCAACTACCTCTTCATGGGTGTGTGGCCACGCTGTAGCATGTGTATACCCGCTAACTGTACCAGGCGACTTTGTCGACCGCGGCTTCTACTCGCTCGAGTCCTTCCTGCTGCTCCTCTGCCTCAAGGTGCGCTACCCGGACCGCATCACCCTGATCCGCGGCAACCACGAGTCGCGGCAGATCACCACCGTCTACGGCTTCTACGACGAGTGCCTGCGCAAGTACGGCAGCGCCAACGTGTGGCGCTACTGCTGCGACGTCTTCGACTACCTCGCCCTGGGCGCCCTCGTCACCGGCGCCGCCACCTCGCTGCAGCCCACCGACGGCCCCATCGCCTCCAACTCCAACATGGACAGCATCCCGGACCTCGACCAGGACATTGAAATCGAAACCCTGAATGCCGCCGGCGAAATCATGTACCGCTACGCCCGCAACTCGGACCAGTCGTCCGTCTCCGCCACCTCCGCAAACATGGGCTCCTCGTCCCCCGTCGCGCCGCCCTCCGCCACCGGCCCCCCAGGCACCGCCGCCACCTCCGACGCCGCCGGCTCCTCGCGCAACGACACCGGCGCCATCCTGTGCGTGCACGGCGGCCTGTCGCCCCTGATCGACAGCATCGACAAAATCCGCCTGCTGGACCGCAAGCAAGAAGTCCCGCACGAAGGCGCCATGTGCGACCTGCTGTGGTCCGACCCCGACGAAATCGATGGATGGGGCCTCTCCCCCCGCGGCGCAGGCTTCCTCTTCGGCGCCGACATCGTCAAATGCTTTAACCACAAAAACGACCTCTCGCTCATCGCGCGTGCCCACCAGCTCGTCATGGAGGGTTTCAAAGAGATGTTCGACTCGACGATCGTGACCGTGTGGAGCGCGCCCAACTACTGCTACCGGTGCGGCAACGTCGCCGCGATCCTGGAGCTGGGCGAGGACGGCAGCAACGCGGGCTTCACGCGGCGCAGCAACGGCGACCGCGGGGGTGGCGGCGGCGGCTGGGTGCTAGGCAGTAATGATGGGCCCAATGCGGACCGCGGCCTCGCCCCCATGCTCGATCGGAACCGCGACGGGCCCGGCCGCAGGTACCGTGTTTTCGAGGCTGCGCCGCAGGACTCGCGCGGTATGCCCGCGAAGAAACCCGTCGCGGACTATTTTCTGTAGGAGGGGAGTGGGGCGCGGGGGGTGGGGTGGGGGGGCTCCGAGGGGAGAGGGTTTAGGCACACGGAGAAATGTTTTCTTTGAGGGGGCGGTGGGCGGGGGAGAGCAGTGATGCAGCGATGCAGCGGCGCAGCGATGCAGTGATGCAGAGAAACAGCGACGCAGCGAAACAGAGAAGCAGAGAAGTAGAAAAGGGCGCCAGTCGAGCACGAGCGCCGCACAAGGCGCGCCCACAGTTGTTGCAGCGCGTCAGCGATTGCTATGAGCATTAGCAGTAGTTAGCCATGGATACCCAATAAAGCGATAGACCAGCTTGGACGGTTTCTCGTGTCGTGGTGGTGTGGTGGGTGTGTGGGGTTGTTGGTGGTGGTGTTGGTATTATATAAAGGGGGGGGGGGTGGGAATGTGTAGTAGGTGCGTGGTGGATGGGTGGTGGGTGTGTGGTGACCCAGAGACTAGACAGACACTGCAGTGCCACCACGCAAACACCACGCCTACAACCCAGCCCCCAACACCCAGAACACCTCCCCGCGCCTCTCTTTCCCAATCCAAAACCTCGTATACGTACGCTGTGCGCTTGCCTCCGGCGTCTTGGAGTGCTTGTAGTCTTAGTGTGGCCTGGGTAGATATATAGCTTGCTTTGGAGGTTGAGATGGGTGTGAGTTTCTGGGGTTTCTGGGGCGGGGGTTACACCTAGCGTGGTATAGGGCAGCGTTTCCAACAGTCCGTACTACGGCCCGTAACTGTACAGTCCTACAGCTTAGGTAAGTAGGCTGTCTATAGTAGAGGTGTAAGCTATACTATAAACATACTATAGTAGAGGTTTAAGCTATAGACAGTCTATCTATTATATATATACAATTTATATACTGTTTTGCTTATATATCCTAAAGTAGAAAAATATTAACTTTTAGTATAGTAGTAAGAATATATATAGTTAAAGTAAAGTATAGTATATTATCTATCTTTCTAATAGTCTATTAGAACCTATCTTTAAGCTATATATTCTTATTATATATATATACCTTATAACTAGTTCTAATAGAGCCTTATATTATACTTAATTATTAATACTTTACTATATATCTTCTT
>JAGKPY010000278.1:0-11668 GCA_022609225.1 Boeremia lycopersici | reverse complement strand
CTATTAGACTACGCCCTAAACCTCTTTGCTTAAGATATAAGTTTCCTTTCTCTTTTTTTCCTATCTAGATATAACTAATAAATAGCATAAAAAACTAAACAGCGCAAAGAGGAGGTGTCTATTCCACCTTAAGAATGCAGCAAGCGTGCAAGATTACCCTCTAGTAAGGGAGGCTCTAATAAACTAATAGTAGGCCTAACAGCCCCTTAGCAGCTATAGTAGGGAGGAATCTAATTTGCATAATAATAGCCTTATATTACATCTATTTATCTATTAGTACTGCTATTTAAAGGGAACAAGGCTAAATAGTATATATCTAGTAGTTCTAGAGCACCTTATTAATTATTATAATTATAATACACACTCTAATCCTACTTCTCCTATCTATTATTAAAGACAAGCTCTAAGCTATGTCTAATAACTTAAACTAAGAATACAGTCTAGTAAGCTTAATAGAAGGTAGCATTATAGCTATGCCCCTAGGCGCTAAGAACACTGCAGGTTAAATAGCCCTAGACCCCTTTATCTAGCAACCTATAACTAATAAGCTATTAGTAATAAGTAATAACCTCTAGACCTTCCTTATAGATATTATAAGAGGAGTAAGCTATATAGCGCAAGCTAATGCCTAGCGCACTTATATAAATAAGAAAGCACCCTTTACTAATATTCCTCTTATATTTAATAGGGACAATATTACCTTATTCCTTAAGGAACTTAAGCAGCAGTCTAGCTTCTATTAATAGACTATTAGAGACTAAATCTTGCAACTTCTTAGTTACTATAACTATACTTAGCAAGACATTATTAAAACAAGTATAACTAACTTTGTAGTTGCTTAGAACGCTAATAACTAGTTAGGTATAAAGGAAGTAATAAGGAAGCAGTTTTGCAATCTTAATTAAGCTTAATAAGAAGAGACTAAGGAGTTACTACGCGCCTAGTATATAATATGCTTAGTTATAATAAACATGCCCCTGCAAAGCTACCTTAACAGCTTTAGGCCTTAATTTAATTAATGCCTAGAAGCAGGCATAGTCTTAGAGGCATACAAAGGCTTCTACCTAGCTAAGGGACTTAGCAAACAGCAGCTTAACAAAGTACTAAACAAGTTTAAGTTAACTATAATAAAGCTAGAAGAATTCAGCTACACTAAGATTAAGCCTTTTCTTAGCAAGGTTGCCTCTAGGGAAGCTAAGATTAAAACGTTTAATCTAGCTTTTAAGAAATAGGCAAGATTAAGCTCTAATAGACTATTAGCTAATAGCTTATTAGGAACTGTAGGACTACTACTATTTTAACCAGCATAGATAGATCTAAATAAGGTGCTTAAGTAACCCTAAGGGGAATATAGAGTGTAGATGCTACTAGGTTATAAGCCTACTTAGGGAGAGGTAGATAATTTAATTAAGAAATTCTTATGCATTAAGCTTAATAGGATAAACCTATTACTAGTTATGCAAGCCCTATAAGAGGTAGAGCTATTAGCTAATTTAGAGGTGCAAAAGGAAGTTATAACAGCAGTAAACCAAGTAAACGCGCACTAAGAACTTATTAGGACTTAACTATTAATAGCTGGCCACGCCCTACTAATAAACAATTTTTAACCTATACTATACTAACTAACCTACAATTTAGCAGCGCCTAGGGCCCTAATAGACTATTAGGCGTATAGAAAGCTAGGACACATAGCTACTAATTATGAAGATTATAAAAAGCTGATTTAAAACAGGTAGATACACCTTAACCTAAGGAACTATCTAGCATAGGGAACGCAAGAAAACCTAAAAGAAGAAGTGCAGAGTATAAGTAGGACAGCAATTATATTATTAATTATTAAAGGCATTAAGAGCTAGCTTTAGGCAAGTAGGCATTAGGTAGTTAATCTACTTACAATAGTAAACCTATACAAACAAGAAAATAAGCTATAAGGAGTTATTAGGATTATAAGTAACATAATTATAATAGATAATAACAGCATATAGGTAGTAGGTCTTCTAGAAGAAGACAACTACTAGAGGAATATAGAATTTGTAATAATAGAAACTAGTCTAAGAATGCAAGTTAATATAATTAAGACATAGTGTAAGAATGCTACTATCTCTAAGGCAGTATTAGGGCACGTACCTATAGTCTAAAATAGAAGGCAGAAAGATAATAAATAGGTTAGCATAAAGACTACTAATAATAAAATAGAAGTTAACAGTTTTCCTATAGAGTAGTAGGCGCTAAATATAGTATAGAAGGTCTAGCTGCTTAACTACCTTACAAGCAACCCTAACGTGCTTATAAAATAAGTACTATAGATAATAGTAGAGGTTTTATTACAAGACCTATTAGTGTTGGCGCTAGAACTGTATAAAAGGATAACTAAACTGTATTATGCACAAGCTAAGGTAGAAGAACTGCTAACGCCTAAGCCTAATAAAGCTCTAGTGTTTAAAGTTAGCAACCTAATGCTTTCCTATCTAGAATATGTGCATATAGAAGCATATAATAGCATGATTATATAGGTAGGCACTTATAAATTAGGTCCTAATAGATTATAGATTGCTATACTAATACTGCTATAATAGTACTAGGTGGCGCATATAGAGCTAGAAGATAGGGAATAAACTACTAGCTAATAACAAGAATATAATTAGGAATATAGGTTTAAGTATATTTAAAGAGACTGTCCCTAAGCCCTAATAAGTATTAGAGAGGCAAAGATGTCTACACTACTAGACTTAGGAGCTAAACTTAACACAATTTGCCTAAAGACAGCTTAGGCAGCAGGACTTGTTATTACTTTAATACTATAAGAAATAGCCTTATCTTAGCTCTAAGCTGCTAATAGGTTATTTAAACAGTTTAAAGGAATAATTTAGCACGCTCTAGTTACTATTAGGAATATTAAGATCCTAATAAACTTCTTTATCCTAAAATTATTATTAACACTAATTATACTTAGAAACCTATTTCTAGTAGACGCCTAGTATGCTTTCTAGTACTAAGCTAATAGGTAGATAAGGTATATAGTATACTTAGAAAATTATATATTACACGCAACGTTTATAGCTACTACTAACAACATAGTAGGCATAGTTGCTTAAGGATCTACAATTTTAAAAGAATTAGGAGTCTAAGCATTAGGCTTAAGACTCTAGGTAAACAAGACCTAATAGTAGCGCGCCCTAATAACCTATTAGTTGCGTCTACTTGCCTAGTAGATACGCATAGGCAACCTAGGCAAGCAGACTATTTAACGCTTCTGTAAGCAGTTAATAAGGATTATTACGCGCTGTATAAGGTAGGGTGCATAGATAAGGACTTAAACAATATACTACTTAACCTTGCGCAGCTACGCTAGGTAGAAGATTAACAAATAGCAAAAGAAGCAAGTTTCTAGGAAGGGTTCTAATAGACTATTAGACATAAAGTTATAATAATGTACAAATTAAAAGCACGTAAGGTACAGCTAGTACATAACTTATTAGTTATGCCTTATTAAGTAGAAGGCAAACTAGACTAGAAGAAACAAGCAGGCAAGTAGTAACTGCCTAATAGTAATTAATCTTAGCAATAATTTACTAAATATATTGCGCCCTAAATAGCTAAATTCCTATTAGGACAATATATAACTACTACACGCCTCTAGCAAATAAAGATTGCTAGCTAGCTGTAGCTGTAAGAAAGAGAAATGTTAGTAGAAGTATTCTACTACTATAAGGGGGCACTAAGCTTTAATTTTGCTAAATCTAGGCAAGTATATAGTAATGTTTGTCTACCTATTTATATTAACACAGTTAAATATAAAGTATAGAAGGAAGGCAATTTTCTAATCCTAAGGAAGCTTTAGGTAGAAGTAGCAAGCATAATTCAAGAACATATAGACTAGGGAGTGCTAGAGTACTTAAAAAGCCTATATAGTAATTCTTAGTTCCTAGTTAAGAAGAAGGATTATAGATTCTAGCTAATTAACAACGCCTAATAGATTAATAGGGTTACTATTTAAGACGCTAACTTACTACCTAACCTAGATAAGTTCTCTAAAGAGTTTATAGGATGTTAAGTAGTCTTATTAATTAACTTCTTCTCTAGCTATAACTAGGTTAAGTTGCATAAGGATTCCTAACTATTAACTATGTTTTATACCCTATCTTATAGGCTTATATAGTAATGTACGCTCCTAATAGGGACTATAAACTTAGTAGTAGAATTTGTGCGTGTAGTTACAAAGATTCTGCAAAACCTTATCCCTATAGCTAGTATGCCCTATATAGATAATATTGCTGTAAAAGGACTAAAAACAGACTATAGGGGAGAAGAGCTGCTGCCTAGGGTCTAAAGGTTTATTAGGGAGCATATTGTTAATATAGACAAGGTGCTTTAGAACCTTAAGTTAGCTAGAGCAACTGCCTCTAGGCTTAAAAGCAAGTAGTGCTATAAGAGCATAGGCGTTGTTAGGTACGTTGTTAATAAACATAGAAGACACCTAGCATAGAAGAAGGTTTATAAGATCCTAGAATAGCCTACCTATGCAAGCCTAAAGGATGTCTAGATATTTATTAGGCTCTACATTTACTATAGAGTCTAGATATTAAATTTTGCTATTATTACAGCACTACTATTTAACTTGCTTTAAAAAGATAAGGATTTCTAATAGACTATTAAGGCTGCAGACATAATAACTACGCTTAAGTAGTAGCTAACTACTACGCTAGTATTAGTCTCTATTAACTATAGTAAACTATTACGCCCTATTATTATTTCTATAGATAGTAGCAAGAAAGGATAGGGGGCAGTAATCTAGCAAGAGGACCTAATAGGGCATTAGCACCTAGTGTAATACAAATTAGGGGTATAGTTAGCCTTAGAGCAAAATTAGGATTCTAGGAAGCATAAGTATAAAGTAATACTGCTAGCACTAAAGAAATTCTGCCCTTAGATCTATAGTATCTATTTTGTAGTTAAAACCAACGCTAGAACACTAGTAGATTAGCTAAACTATAGTGCTACTAATCTGCTAGAGGCATTAATAACTTGTTAGCTGGCGCTACTAAATATATAGGAATTTAAAGTGTAGCATATAGCAGGAAAATATAACATTATAGCAGACACACTATTATAGCAGCTAGAATAGCTAGGATAGACGCCCCCTCTAAATCCTAAGGATAATATAGAAGAATTTATTAATAAGCAGTTAGAGGTAATACGCTTAACAAGCCTAATAGACTCTTAAATACTAGAGCATATACATATAGCTATTAAAATTAATATAGAAGTTTAGCCTAATCTTTATACTAACAAGTTTAAGGGCATTATAGAATAGCTATTAACTATAAAGAACCTAGCACACCTTTTAAAAGGCAACCTTTAGAAACTAAGGAGAAGGGCCCTTTAATTTATAATAAGAGACAAGATCCTATAGGCAAAAACAACACCTAATAGACTATTATAGCAAGTTATTAATAATCCTAAATAGTAGATAAAAATTATTACTAAACTATATAATAATTTAGGTTACTAAGGCTAGGAGGGTATATAGCATAAGGTATAGACGTAGTACTACTAGCTAGAGATGTTTTAATAGGTATAGGAGTATATTTGCAGCTGTATAGAGTGCTAGGTACACTTAACAAAGCAATATTAGGAAGAACTCTATCTAATATCTAGTCCTAATAGCCTATAGGAGTAGATAATAATAGACATTATCTATATGCCTAATAGGATTAGGAGTTAAAAGTATATAATTATTATAAGGGACTACCTATTAGGATATCTAGAGGCAAGGGCACTAAGGCATAATAACTTAGCTAGTGCTGTAAAATTCCTAGAAGAGGTAATCTTTGCATAGTAGGGAATCCTACTTAAGATGTTAGTAGATAGAGGACTAGAAAATAAAGGCATAGTTAAGGACTTAGCTGCCTTATATAGGATTAATAGGGTGGTAGTAAGTGTGTTTTATCCCTAAGCCTAAGAACTTATTAAGAGGGGGCATAAGGAACTAGTGTCTATACTTTAAAAGATAATAGGAAATTAGGTCTTAAATCTATACCTAGCACTATAGGCTAACAGAGTAACTATAAAGCAATTAATAAGTAAGACACTAATATATCTAATATATAGGAAAGAATATATACTGCCTATTAAATTGCATGTCCCTACGTAGCAAATGCTCCCTTAGAACTTAGTAATAGATATAGTAATATTGCTAGTAATAAGGGTAAAATAGTTTAAATATAGGGACAATTAACTTTATAAAGCAGTTAATAGAGTTACTTAGCTAAGGGAGGTAGGCAAGGAATAGTTTAATACAAAAGTATTACTAAGGCTAGTCCTAATAGAACCTAAGGATCTTGTTCTAATTTAGGATATCCTTAATAATATCTATATAGGTAGAGATTGCAAACTATAGCTATAGTAGAAAGGACCCTTTAGGATTTAGCAAATCTCTAACAAAGGCACATACCTAATTAAGAAGCTTAATAGGACTCCCTTGCGTGCAATATATATAGGTAATAGGGTTATAAAATTCTACTAGCAAGAATTAATACCTCTAGATGCGCTTATAATAATAAGTGCTAGCAAACAAGGAGAACTATATAGTGCACCTAATAGCTAATTAGACATGCTAATACTAAGTAGACCTTAGAAAACTAGGCAAAGACTAGCTAATAAGATAGTTAAGGTTTAGATTCTGCAAGTACTATCTAAGGAAGAGAAGGAGAAGTATAAGTACTAAGGTAGCTTTAACAAGGATAGACAGATAGATCTTAACTAAGGGTTAGTTAAGTCTTTTAAGTAGGGGAGGGAACAGGTTAATAAAAAATCTTATTTTAAAAAAGTTAAGAATCAAGATTAAAATATAAGAGATACTAGCTAACAAGCTATTAGAACCTAAAATCGCAAGAACAGACTAGCAAATTAACCTAGAATACTAGAAACTATAGCAGCAACTAATAAATTATTAGAGCCTAAGATTGCAAGAATAAACTAGCAGACTAACCTAGAAATTATAAAGCAAGAGAACTAAAATAGTTAAGCAGCTAAACCTCCTCTACTACCCTACTTGCTACTATAATAAGGAGCGTTACCTAGACTATACTAGTAATACCTGCTAGGCCTCTAAGAATTATTAGGCAGACCTTACTAAGTAGGTAGACCTTGCTAACCACAACCTAGAGAACCTAGCTAACTACTACAAGGCACCTAATTCTCTATTAGGACTAGAGGAGAAGACTGCGCAGGAGAATAAAGTAGTAACAAGGCCTAAGTATAAAGTATAGGCAATAAAGATAGGGACAGTAAAGGAGATCTCTAAGCTAGCAGCAATAGAGAAGGCTAAGAAGGCTAAGGAGACTACTAAGTAGTCTAGCGCAGTAACTAATAGGGAGATTAGCAAGAAGTCTAGATAGGGCTGGTTAAGAATTCTATTATATTAGTAAAAACGTTACAATCCTCCTAGGCAATAAGAGAGCTAGGACCAAGCCTTAAGAGCTGCTAAGTAGCTAGCAAGAAACTAGTATAACAAGAAAATATACCTAATCTACTATTAGAACTAGGAGAACTAGGAGTAGGCAAGCTAGGAGAACTATAGATAGGAGACCTAGGAGAACTACAAATAGGAGACCTAGGTGTAGACAACAGCTAGATAAAATTATTAATTTCTATTAGTTTAGGCAACAGAGTCCTTCTAGTCTAACTAGCTAGGAGGTAGATAGCCTACTTATTATTAGTTAATACAGTAATAGGACCCTTAAGGCTTATTAGGGCTAGCTAAGGGGAATTTAGAGCTAGGTTTATAGCAGCCTAAATATGCTTATAAAAAGTAGTACCCTTATAAGGCTAAGCAAGGTAACTAATATTGCAAGTAGAAGCAACCTTGTACGTGCGTTCCTGCTCTTCCTTAGCTATGCCTAGCCCTACTAATTCCTTACTTAAATTATTCTAGGCTTTACAGCAGCTAGCTCTAAAATAAAGGTTAGAATAGGTTAAAGCAGTCTCCCTAATAACATCACAGGCCTTATAGTAGCCTTTATTAAACTAGGTAGCCTTAGAAGGAGTAGGAGGCAAGTTATTAGCAGCCTACTAGGCTAGTGCTATTTAAGTTAGTTAGGATAAGAAACTAAGAAACTATTAGGACTTACTAAATAAATAATTCCTGCACAATGCCCCCTAGCATAACGTGCAGGCTCCTAGTAGGTAAACCTTGCTAGTCCTAGAATTAGCAACCTAAGCGCAAGGATTGCTATTACTAGCACAATAATTATACTTAGAAGTAGAATAATCCTTATTATTAGAAACAGTATACTAGATAGCCCCTATAATAAACAATAGCAAGAAACTAGTTAGTAATAAACTATAGGGACTAATAGAAGTCCCTTCGCGCTAACTACACTTAATAGCGCGTTAGTAGAAGGCTTGTATATTAGCTAACTAGGAGAGGGTGTAAGAGTTAACTAACTCTCCTTTATAAGGTATTCTATAGAAAAACTAGAAAAGAGTTATATTACAAGGCTAGCTAAGATTATCTATAGGGATAAAGAAAGGCTAAGAATGTTATATAGTTAGTAGCTAAGCTTAGTAAATAGTATTATAAGCCTTAGTAATTTCCCTTAGGAAGGTAGGCAGCTAGAGTACTAGGTTAATATTAATAAGGTTACTAAGGGCGTTAGCAATATTATAAGCAAGGTAATAACCTAATAGATAATTAAGAAATAGAAGCACTAGGACAGTTAGTAGGTTATTAGGCAACAAGGGAATAAACTTACTAGCTTCCTAAACAAGGACCTAAGGAGTCTTTAGGCGTGGCTTAGATAGACTAATATTAGTGCTTCCTAACCTACTATAACCTCTAGAAGGCTTTTTGTTATTACTACTACCACTATAGCAAGGAGGGTTGTTAAATCTAGTCTAAGACATAGAGAGCTAAGAAGTGCTAATTAAGGGACTTAAGGAAGAGTTAGAACTATAGTCTAAGGGCAGTACTAAGCAAGGCTTATATACATCTCTAGGCTAGTAATATTAGGTAGTAAGAGAAGTTACGTGCAAGCTCTAGAAGCTAGTAGTAAAGTTAGCGTGTTTATTTAACATAGCTGCCTTAGCGCACCTTTACTTAACAGACTAATAAGCTATTAGAGCATAGCAGGTTTACAAGTTATTACTAGGCTAAGCAAACGTGTTATAAAGTAATAAACAGTCTATTAGTAACAAAATTAAGTAGTAAGTAGTAGATATTAGGCAATATAGGTGCTAGAAGTTAAGGCTTAAAGGGTCTAACAGCTTCTATTATAAAGAAACTTGTTAGTAATAAGTAGCTTATAAATTTAGGCATAAATTCTAAGAGGTTATTAGGCAATAGAGCTGTTAGTTTAGTAGTAGCTACGTAAGCTATATATAGTTAGCTGCATATGTTTAGTAATAGGCTTATTAATAACAGTAGGTCCTATAAACTCTAATAGGCTATTAGGTAGAGGGTAGTAACAGAACGTAGGCTTTAAATAGGGAGGTTACTAGAATTAGCAAAATAGAGGGCTAATAAGCTAAGTAAAAGGTTACTAGACTTAATAGGCTAGAATATAGCTAGGCTTAACAGAATAGGGCATAGATAAGCTTAGTAGAATAGGATATAGGTAAGCTTAATAGGACTAAGCTCTATTAGGTAGGGGAGATATATAGTAGAGTATTAACAACAAGTATAACATAAGGCTCTATTAGGACTAGATACAAGGTGCATGCACGTAATAAGGACTTATAGCTTAAAACTAGGTCCTAATAGACTATTAGGAAGATAGATAATACACTATACTTTACTTTAACTGTGCATATTCCTACCACCACAATACTCTTAAATTATGCCTACTACTTCTGCCTAAAGCTTCCTTAGGATTAGAAAATTGCCTTCCTTCTATACTTTATATTTAACTATATTAATATAAACAGGTAGATAAATATTACTATATACTTGCCTAGATTTAGCAAAGTTAAAGCTTAGTGCCCCCTTATAGTAGTAGAATACTTCTACTAATATTTCTCTTTCTTATAGCTATAGCTAGCTAGTAATCTTTATTTACTAGAGACGTACAGTAGTTATATATTATCTTAATAGGAATTTAGCTGTTTAGGGTATAATATATTTAGTAAATTATTACTAAGATTAATTACTATTAGGTAGTTGCTATTTACCTACTTGTTTCTTCTAGTCTAGTTTGCCTTCTACTTAATAAGGTATAACTAATAAGTTGTATACTAGCTGTACCTTATATACTTTTAATTTATAAATTATTGCAACTTTATATCTAATAGTCTATTAGAACTCTTCCTAGAAGCTTGCTTCTTTTGCTATTTGTTAATCTTCTGCCTAGTATAGCTGCGCAAGGTTAAGCAGTATATTATTTAAGTCCTTGTCTATACACTCTACCTTATATAGCACGTGACAATCCTTATTAACTACTTGTAGAAGCGTTAAATAGTCTATTTACCTAGGTTACTATTAAGGTTATACTTTAAGCAAAGCTTGTAAGCACTATTTAATTAGTTCTTAGGGATAAATACTATTAGGGAAACTAAAGAGGTCTTACACTAAGGAGTACAGATATAATCTATCTATCTTAAGGGCAAGGGGTAATAATAAGTAGTATAGAGTAGACTGTCTAGCTTAAAGGTTAGGTTAAGATCTAATATTATAGATTAATACTTAGGTTAAACACAAACTATAAGAGTTATATTTCTACTTGCTATATACTATAGAGAGTATAGTAGCTTACTAGGCTTAACATAAGCTATATAAGCTAGGCTTACTAAGCTTAATATAAGCTGCGTAAGCTCTATATAAGGCCTACTTTAGCTTAACTACTAAGAGGTAAGCTTATTATATAACTTGTAATAAAACTACGCTACATAGGATAGCCTATATAATATTATACTAAGCGTGTTAGCATTTGCTAGGTGTTAGCATCTAGTTAGTTATAAAAGGGCAATTATAATACTTACTCCCCTCTCTCTTAGATTTGTCCTAAATCTGTTAGCTATTCTTTATAAGCTTACCCTACTACTACCTTTAGTGCCTATAGTAGTATTATATCTTCTACTTCCTAAAAGCAACTCTACTTAAGCATTAAAATCTATTAATATAACACTATTACTCCTATTTCCTATAATTATTACTTTGCTTCTAGTTATAATTGTTTTGTTATACCTTCTACTAATAACTACCTAAAATATTCTAAGTACGTGCACGTTAGGCGTCTATATATTAACTTGTCCTAGGAGTCCTTAGATAAGACTAGGGCTAAATATAAGAAGAAGGTTAAAGAGGATAAAAAGTTGCTAGTAGAGGTGATATTATGTCTACTGCAAAATAAGAAGATTCTTATGTAGGCAAAAGATAGAGCTGTAAAGAAGGCTAAATATTTAGTAAATAAGATAGATATAGAGGGCAAGGATATTTAGGCTAAGGAGATTGCCTGTCCTGCTACTAATATGCAGGTTGCCTTTTCTCCTACTATGTAGTCTACCCTTAGGTATCTTAATAAGTTTGCAAACTTTAGTACTAGTAAAGCAGTATCTAGCAGTTTATAAGGTACATCTCTAGTTCCTATATATTTTCTAAGTCTAGGTATCCTAACTATTTAACTAGGAATTCTTTGTCTAGTCTAGTTCCTTAATATTTTATTATTTTCTT
>JAGKPY010000277.1:0-11706 GCA_022609225.1 Boeremia lycopersici | reverse complement strand
GTTAGTTCTTAGCTATATAACTTATAGTAAACTACTACTAGGTTACCTATACTATAGCTATATTATATTAAAATTTAAGCCTTATAGCTCTTTACTAAGATAGTATTTAAGCTATGCCCTACTTATTTTAATAAAAACCCTAATTAGGCCTAGCGTAGTTAGGGTTAACTATATTAGTAATAGTAAGGTTAATTCTTAGCTATATAACTTATAGTAAACTACTACTAAGTTACCTATACTATAGCTATGTTATGTTAAAATTTAAGTCTTATAGCTTGTTACTAAGGTAGTATATAAGAAGTGCCCTACTTATTTTAATAAAAACCCTAATTAGGAAGGTACAACTTCTAGTAGTAATAGCAAGGTTAATTCTTAGCTATATAATATATAGTAAGTTACTACTAGGCTGCCTATACTATAGCTATATTATATTAAATATTTAGAAAAAGTTAGTAATATTTAGGGTGCGTAGTAGCAGACTTCCTAATCTAGCTAGTCTATTACCTTACCTAACTATGCCTTTACTACTACTACCTATAACTTTATACCTACACTACATAATAACTAGGGCACCTATAGCTTAGCAGAGTATACTGTTTAACTCTAGAAACTTAGCTCTATAAGCTAAGAATAAAAAAAACTTATTTTTTTACTTAAGATTTCCCTTACTCTTCCCTATAAACTAACCTTTATATTATTAATTATTAAAGGTATTAAGAGCTAGCTTTAGGCAAGTAGGTATTAGGTAGTTAATCTACTTACAATAGTAAACCTATATAAACAAGAAAACAAGCTATAAGGAGTTATTAGGATTATAAGTAATATAATTATAATAGATAATAATAGCATATAAGTAGTAGGTCTTCTAGAAGAAGATAACTACTAGAGGAACGTAGAATTTATAATAATAGAAACTAGTCTAAGAATACAAGTTAATATAATTAAGATATAGTGCAAGAATACTACTATCTCTAAGGCAGTATTAGGGTATGTACCTATAGTCTAAAATAGAAGGTAGAAAGATAATAAATAGGTTAGCATAAAGACTGCTAATAATAAAATAGAAGTTAATAGTTTTCCTATAGAGTAGCAGGCGCTAAATATAGTATAGAAGGTCTAGCTACTTAACTACCTTATAAGCGACCCTAACGTGCTTATAAAACAAGTACTATAGATAATAGTAGAGGTTTTATTACAAGACCTATTAGTGTTAGCGCTAGAACTATATAAAAGGATAACTAAACTATATTATATATAAGCTAAGGTAGAAGAACTACTAACGCCTAAGCCTAATAAAGCTCTAGTGTTTAAAGTTAGCAACCTAATACTTTCCTATCTAGAATATGTGTATATAGAAGCATATAATAGCATAATTATATAGGTAGGTACTTATAAATTAGGTCCTAATAGATTATAAATTACTACGCTAATGCTGCTATAATAGTACTAGGCAGCGTATATAGAGCTAGAAGATAGGGAATAAACTACTAGCTAATAATAAGAATATAATTAGGAATATAGGTTTAAGCATGTTTAAAGAGACTATCCCTAAGCCCTAATAAGTATTAGAGAGGCGAAGATGTCTATGCTACTAGACTTAGGAGCTAAACTTAACATAATTTGCCTAAAGACAGCTTAGGCAGTAGGACTTGTTATTACTTTAATGCTATAAGAAATAGCCTTATCTTAGCTCTAAGCTGCTAATAGGTTATTTAAACAGTTTAAAGGAATAATTTAGCATGCCCTAGTTACTATTAGGAATATTAAGATCCTAATAAACTTCTTTATCCTAAAATTATTGTTAACATTAATTATACTTAGAAACCTGTTTCTAGTAGACGCCTAGTATACTTTCTAGTACTAAGCTAATAGGTAGATAAGGTATATAGTATACTTAGAAAATTGCGTATTATACGCAACGTTTGTAGCTACTACTAACAACATAGTAGGCATAGTTACTTAAGGATCTATAATTTTAAAAGGATTAGGAGTCTAAGTATTAGGCTTAAGACTCTAGGCAAACAAGACCTAATAGTAGTGCGCCCTAATAACCTATTAGTTGCGTCTACTTACCTAGTAGATAGGCATAGGCAACCTAGGCAAGTAGACTATTTAACGCTTCTATAAGTAGTTAATAAGGATTGTTATGCGCTGTATAAGGTAGGGTGTATAGATAAGGACTTAAATAATATGCTGCTTAACCTTATATAGCTGCGCTAGGTAGAAGATTAACAAATAGTAAAAGAAGCAAGTTTCTAGGAAGAGTTCTAATAGACTATTAGATATAAAGTTATAATAATATACAAATTAAAAGCATATAAGGTATAGCTAGTATATAACTTATTAGTTATACCTTATTAAGTAGAAGGTAAACTAGACTAGAAGAAATAAGTAGGTAAGTAGTAACTACCTAATAGTAATTAATCTTAGTAATAATTTACTAAATATATTACGCCCTAAATAGCTAAATTCCTATTAAGACAACGTATAACTACTACGCGCCTCTAGTAAATAAAGATTGCTAGCTAGCTATAGCTATAAGAAAGAGAAATGTTAGTAGAAGTGTTCTACTACTATAAGGGGGCACTAAGCTTTAATTTTACTAAATCTAGGTAAGTACATAGTAATATTTATCTACCTATTTATATTAATATAGTTAAATATAAAGTATAGAAGGAAGGTAATTTTTTAATCCTAAGGAAGCTTTAGGTAGAAGTAGTAAGCATAATTTAAGAATGCATAGACTAGAGAGTGCTAGAGTACTTAAAAAGCCTATATAGTAATCCTTAGTTCCTAGTTAAGAAGAAGAATTATAGATTCTAGCTAATTAATAATGCCTAATAGATTAATAGGGTTACTATTTAAGACGCTAACTTACTACCTAACCTAGATAAGTTCTCTAAAGAGTTTATAGAATGTTAAGTAGTCTTATTAATTAACTTCTTCTCTAGCTATAACTAGGTTAAGTTGCATAAGGATTCCTAACTATTAACTATATTTTATACCCTATCTTATAGGCTTATGCAGCAATGTACGCTTCTAATAGGGACTATAAACTTAGTAGTAGAATTTATGCGCGTAGTTATAAAGATTCTATAAGACCTTATCCCTATAGCTAGTATGCCCTATATAGACAACATTGCTGTAAAAGGACTAAAAATAGACTATAGGGGAGAAGAGCTGCTACCTAGGGTCTAAAGGTTTATTAGGGAGCACATTATTAATATAGACAAGGTGCTTTAGAACCTTAAGTTAGCTAGAGCAACTGCCTCTAGGCTTAAAAGTAAGTAGTGCTATAAGAGTATAGGTATTATTAGGTATATTGTTAACAAACATAGAAGACACCTAGCGTAGAAGAAGGTTTATAAGATCCTAGAATAGCTTACTTATATAAGCCTAAAGGATATCTAGATATTTATTAGGCTCTGCATTTACTATAGAGTCTAGATATTAAATTTTGCTATTATTGCAGCGCTACTATTTAACTTACTTTAAAAAGATAAGGATTTCTAATAGACTATTAAGGCTATAGACGCAATAACTATGCTTAAGTAGCAGCTAACTACTATGCTAGTATTAGTCTCTATTAACTATAGTAAACTATTACGCCCTATTATTATTTCTATAGACAGTAGCAAGAAAGGATAGAGGGTAGTAATCTAGCAAGAGAACCTAATAGGGCGTTAGCACCTAGTATAATATAAATTAGGGGTATAGTTAGCCTTAGAGCAAAATTAGGATTCTAGGAAGTATAAGTGTAAAGCAATACTGCTAGCACTAAAGAAATTCTGCCCTTAGATCTATAGCATCTATTTTGTAGTTAAAACTAACGCTAGAACACTAGTAGATTAGCTAAACTATAGTGCTACTAATCTACTAGGGGCATTAATAACTTATTAGCTAGTGCTACTAAACATGTAGGAATTTAAAGTGCAGCACATAGTAGAAAAATATAACGTTATAGTAGATACGCTATTATAGTAGCTAGAATAGCTAGAATAGACGCCCCCTCTAAATCCTAAGGATAACGTAGAAGAATTTATTAATAAGTAGTTAGAGGCAATGCGCTTAATAAGCCTAATAGACTCTTAGATGCTAGAGTATATGCATACAGCTATTAAAATTAATATAGAAGTCTAGCCTAATCTTTATACTAATAAGTTTAAGGGCATTATAGAATAGCTATTAACTATAAAGAACCTAGCGCACCTTTTAAAAGGTAACCTTTAGAAACTAAGGAGAAGGGCCCTTTAATTTATAATAAGAGACAAGATCCTATAGGTAAAAACAATACCTAATAGACTATTATAGTAAGTTATTAATAATCCTAAATAGTAGATAAAAATTATTACTAAACTATATAATAATTTAGGTTACTAAGGCTAGGAGAGTATATAGCGCAAGGTATAGACGCAGTACTACTAGCTAGGGATGTTTTAATAGGTATAGGAGTATATTTATAGCTATATAGAGTGCTAGGTACACTTAATAAAGTAATATTAGGAAGAACTCTATCTAATATCTAGTCCTAATAGCCTATAGGAGTAGATAATAATAGACGTTATCTACATGCCTAATAGGATTAGGGGTTAAAAGTATATAATTATTATAAGGGACTACCTATTAAGATATCTAGAGGCAAGGGTACTAAGGCATAATAACTTAGCTAGCACTGCAAAATTCCTAGAAGAGGTAATCTTTGCATAGTAGGGAATCCTACTTAAGATATTAGTAGATAGAGGACTAGAAAACAAAGGCATAGTTAAGGACTTAGCTACCTTATATAGAATTAATAGAGTAGTAGCAAGTGCGTTTTATCCCTAAGCCTAAGGACTTATTAAGAGGGGGTATAAGGAACTAGTGTCTATACTTTAAAAGATAATAGGAAATTAGGTCTTAAATCTACACCTAGCACTATAGGCTAATAGGGTAACTATAAAGTAATTAATAGGTAAGACACTAACATATCTAATATATAGGAAAGAACATATACTGCCTATTAAATTGTACATCCCTACGTAGTAAACGCTCCTTTAGGACTTAGTAATAGATATAGCAACGTTGCTAGTAATAAGAGTAAAATAGTTTAAATATAGAGATAATTAACTTTATAAAGTAGTTAATAGAGTTACTTAGCTAAGGGAGGTAAGTAAGGAATAGTTTAATGCAAAAGCATTACTAAGGCTAGTCCTAATAGAACCTAGAGATCTTGTTCTAATTTAGGATATCCTTAATAATATCTATATAGGTAGAGATTATAAACTATAGCTGTAGTAGAAAGGACCCTTTAGGATTTAGTAGATCTCTAACAAAGGCACGTACCTAATTAAGGAGCTTAATAGGACTCCCTTGTGTGTAATATATATAGGTAATAGGGTTACAAAATTCTACTAGTAAGAATTAATACCTCTAGACGCACTTATAATAATAAGTGCTAGTAAATAAGGAGAACTATGCAGTGTGCCTAATAGCTAATTAGACGTGCTAATACTAAGTAGACCTTAGAAAACTAGGCAAAGACTAGCTAATAAGATAGTTAAGGTTTAGATTCTATAAGTACTATCTAAGGAAGAGAAGGAGAAGTACAAGTACTAGGGTGGCTTTAATAAGGATAGACAGATAGATCTTAACTAAGGGTTAGTTAAGTCTTTTAAGTAGGGGAGGGAACAGGTTAATAAAAAATCTTATTTTAAAAAAGTTAAGAATTAAGATTAAAATATAAGAGATACTAGCTAACAAGCTATTAGAACCTAAAATTATAAGAATAGACTAGCAAATTAACCTAGAACACTAGAAACTATAGTAGTAACTAATAAATTATTAGAGCCTAAGATTGCAAGAATAAACTAGCAGACTAACCTAGAAATTATAAAGTAAGAGAACTAAAACAGTTAAGCAGCTAAACCTCCTCTACTACCCTACTTACTACTATAACAAGGAGTGTTACCTAGACTATACTAGTAATACCTACTAGGCCTCTAAGAATTATTAGGCGGACCTTGCTAAGCAGGTAGACCTTACTAACTATAACCTAGAGAACCTAGCTAACTACTATAAGGCACCTAATTCTCTATTAGGACTAGAGAAGAAGACTATATAGGAGAATAAAGTAGTAACAAGGCCTAAGTATAAAGCACAGGCAATAAAGATAGGGACAGCAAAGGAGATCTCTAAGCTAGCAGCAATAGAGAAGGCTAAGAAGGCTAAGGAGACTGCTAAGTAGTCTAGCGCAGTAACTAACAGGGAGATTAGCAAGGAGTCTAGATAGGGCTAGTTAAGAATTCTATTATGTTAGTAAAAACGTTATAATCCTTCTAGGTAATAAGAGAGCTAGAACTAAGCCTTAAGAGCTACTAAGTAGCTAGTAAGAAACTAGTGTAATAAGAAAACATACCTAATCTACTATTAGAACTAGGAGAACTAGGAGTAGGCAAGCTAGAAGAACTATAGATAGGAGACCTAGAAGAACTATAAATAGGAGACCTAGGTGTAGATAATAGCTAGATAAAATTATTAATTTCTATTAGTTTAGGTAACAGAGTCCTTCTAGTCTAACTAGCTAGGAGGTAGATAGCCTGCTTATTATTAGTTAATACAGCAATAGGACCCTTAGGGCTTATTAGGGCTAGCTAAGGGGAATTTAGAGCTAGGTTTATAGTAGCCTAAATATACTTATAAAAAGTAGTACCCTTATAAGGCTAAGTAAGGTAACTAATATTATAAGTAGAAGTAACCTTATACGTGCGTTTCTACTCTTCCTTAGCTATACCTAGCTCTACTAATTT
Organism: Boeremia lycopersici; assembly: GCA_022609225.1. Lineage (NCBI taxonomy): Eukaryota > Fungi > Ascomycota > Dothideomycetes > Pleosporales > Didymellaceae > Boeremia > Boeremia lycopersici. The sequence continues at coordinate 4,921 of JAGKPY010000277.1, read as the reverse complement.
CTTACTTAAATTATTCTAGGCTTTATAGTAGCTAGCTCTAAAATAAAGGTTAGAATAGGTTAGAGCAGTCTCCCTAATAACGTTGTAGGCCTTATAGCAGCCTTTATTAAACTAGGTAGCCTTAGAAGGAGTAGGAGGCAAGTTATTAGCAGCCTGCTAGGCTAGCGCTATTTAAGTTAGTTAGGATAAGAAACTAAGAAACTATTAGGACTTACTAAATAAACAATTCCTGTGCAATGCCCCCTAGCATAATGTGTAGGCTCCTAGTAGGTAAACCTTGCTAGTTCTAGGATTAGCAACCTAAGTATAAGAATTACTATTACTAGTATAATAATTATACTTAGAAGCAGGATAATCCTTATTATTAGAAATAGTATACTAGATAGCCCCTATAATAAATAATAGCAAGAAACTAGTTAGTAATAGACTATAAGGACTAATAGAAGTCTCTTTATGCTAACTATACTTAATAGCGTGTTAGTAGAAGGCTTATATATTAGCTAACTAGGAGAGGGTATAAGGGTTAACTAACTCTCCTTTATAAGGTATCCTATAGAAAAACTAGAAAAGGGTTATATTATAAGGCTAGCTAAGATTATCTATAGAGATAAAGAAAGGCTAAGGATGTTATGTAGTTAGTAGCTAAGCTTAGTAAATAGTATTATAAGCCTTAGTAATTTCCCTTAGGAAGGTAGGTAGCTAGAGTACTAGGTTAATATTAATAAGGTTACTAAGGGCGTTAGCAATGTTATAAGCAAGGTAATAACCTAATAGACAATTAAGAAATAGAAGTACTAGGATAGTTAGTAGGTTATTAGGTAATAAGAGAATAAACTTACTAGCTTCCTAAATAAGGACCTAAGGAGTCTTTAGGTATAGCTTAGACAGACTAATATTAGTGCTTCCTAACCTACTATAACCTCTAGAAGGCTTTTTATTATTACTACTACTACTATAGCAAGAAGGGTTGTTAAATCTAGTCTAAGACATAGAAAGCTAAGAAGTGCTAATTAAGGGACTTAAGGAAGAGTTAGAACTATAGTCTAAGGGCAGTACTAAGCAAGGCTTATATGCATCTCTAGGCTAGTAATATTAGGTAGTAAGAGAAGTTGCGTGCAAGCTCTAGAAGCTAGTAGTAAAGTTAGCGCGTTTATTTAATATAGCTGCCTTAGTGCACCTTTACTTAATAGACTAATAAGCTATTAGAGTATAGTAGGTTTACAAGTTATTACTAGGCTAAGCAAACGCATTATAAAGTAATAAATAGTCTATTAGTAATAAAATTAAGTAGTAAGTAGTAGATATTAGGTAATATAGGTGCTAGAAGTTAAGGCTTAAAGAGTCTAACAGCTTCTATTATAAAGAAACTTGTTAGTAATAGGTAGCTTGTAAATTTAGGCATAAATTCTAAGGGGTTATTAGGTAATAGGGCTGTTAGTTTAGTAGTAGCTATATAAGCTATATATAGTTAGCTACATATATTTAGTAATAGGCTTATTAATAATAGTAGGTCCTATAAACTCTAATAGGCTATTAGGTAGAGGGTAGTAATAGGATGTAGGCTTTAAATAAGGAGGTTGCTAGAATTAGCAAAATAGAGGGCTAATAAGCTAAGTAAAAGGTTACTAGACTTAATAGGCTAGAACACAGCTAGGCTTAACAAAATAGGGCATAGATAAGCTTAGTAGGACAGGATATAGGTAAGCTTAATAGGACTAAGCTCTATTAGATAGGGGAGATATATAGTAGAGTATTAATAATAAGCATAACGCAAGGCTCTATTAGGACTAGATGCAAGGTGCATACACGTAATAAGGACTTATAGCTTAAAACTAGGTTCTAATAAACTATTAGAAAGATAGATAATATACTACACTTTACTTTAACTATGTATATTCCTACCACTACACTATAATACTTAGATAAAGCTTAAATAGAGTATCTATATACGCTAGCACTTCTAAGAATCTAATTTATAACTATTAAAATTCTATATTCCTAAACTAAACTAGAACCTACCTACTACTATATTATAGATTAAAAAAGGGTTAGAATAAGGCAAGAACTTACTACTCTTCTAAGTAGCAGCCTTACCCCTTAGAAACCTTTATAAGCCTAATCTAGACTTATATTAAATCTAAGAGCTTCTCTAGTTATTATAGTTTCTAGTAAAGCTTACTAATAAAAACCTTAGCCTAGTAGTAGTCTATAAGAATTAGTATAGAGAGTAGTGCTATATACTACTTACTAATACTACTACCTATAAAATAGTAGAACTAGATAAAGTACCTAATATTATTTTATAGATTTTAAACTTAGTTTAAGATATTATTACCTTAGGATTAGTAAGAGGCTCTACTACTAAATACCTCTCCCTATTAACTAATAATTAGAAATTACCTAGCTTTTATAGTATCCTAAAGGTATATAAGAAAGACTAGAGCCTATAACTAATTATTCCTAGTTACTCCTAGGTAACTTAGAGGTGCTCTAAACTTACTAACTTTGTTCTCTAACAAACTATTAAAGAAGCTTTACCTTAGTGCGTAGAATTATCTAAAGCTATAGTTTTATTACTAGAATTAGAAACCTTTATATAATTAGATAACCTTTAGCTTATTATAGGTAACGTATAAAGCTTCTATACTAATATTCTAATTATAGAGACTATCTAAGAGATTAGCACTCTCCTAGGTAAAAAAGTCTTTAAAGGTATTAGTACTACTACTATTAAACCCCTACTATAGGTTATTATGTAGTATAACCTGTTTAAATTTAAGAATATATTATTCTAGTAGAAGAAAGGTATTATAATAGAAATATCCTATACTCCTATATTTATAAACCTTTCTCTTAGCCTCTTAGAACTATAAACTAATATAGCGCTTCCCTTAGAAGAAAGATGCAAGGTAGGCTTATACTTTTATATCTACTATATTAATAATATATTCTTAGTATTTAAAGAATCTTAAATAGCTCTTAATTTATAGCTTGCTAATCTTACACGTAAGCTTAAGCCTTATATAATTAAGTAGGAAATTTAATTATGTAGATAAATAACGCTATTCTTAGATATTAAGATGTTCTTCTAGTAAGAGCTTAGACTTATAGAGTTACAAACATAGGTCTATTATAAACGTATAAATAAACATCTATATATTCCTTAGTTATTAGCTTACCCTATTATAGTAAAACAAGCTTTTATTAAAGCTAAATAGACTTACTTTATAATTATCTATTCTAACTAACACTTATATAAAAAGCAAGTTATAGAGTTTTTTAAAGTATTATAATAGCATAGATACCTATTAAACATACTTTACTAATAGAGAAAACTAGTGCACTATAGAGACTAAGTATAGACCTTCTCTAAAAAGAAGAAAACACTAGCTAGGTTACCTCTTATACTACTATCCTCCTATAATAAAATATAGGAATATCTAGATATTTAAAGCGTTTTTTAAAAGATATAAGACTTATAGAGCTAATAAGGGGTAATTCCCTAGTTACTATATAGGCCTCTTATTAAATTATTAAGATAGATAGAGAACCTTTTTAATAAGATCTCTGCCTAGAACAAAGTAGTAATAATAGATTAAGGCAGCGCTTCTAAAGGGCTAGTAGAGTATAGTTTATACCTACCTACTATACCCCTATAGATAAGCTGCTAGAAACCTATTATAAGCGCCTAGGGCTTTAGTATAGAATAGGGTGTAGGTCTATATTAGCTCTACTATCTTAATCTTAAATTAGCTTCCCTTTAATAGAAAACATAGTAAGTATTAGAAATTAGTAGTATAAGATGCTAAACTAAAAGAAATAAGCTTACTACTCTACTCTTTCTCTTAACTCTAACCCTATAATAAAGAAACCTTTACTAGCCTTAGCTATTACGTGCTCTAGTAGTAGCCTAGTTAGGTCTATAAACTAGCACGTGCTAGTCTTAGCTAGTGCTTAGTCTACCTTTAGCTTAGGATCTTAGCTTATCCCTAAATCCTAATATAGTAGTTAGGAATTATACTAAGTACTAGTAACTTCCCTAACTATCTAAAAGAATTATATTAAGAAGGCATAGTAAGGTTACACGTCTAGGTAGTATAAGAACCTAATTCCTAAGCGCCTATAGTTAGGATAATATTCCTCTATTTATAAGTACTTAAATATATAGTATATTAGTCCCTAATAAGCCTTTAAGGTAAAAGGTATTTATTAGCTTACTACCTAAGTGTCTAGAACTCTTATTATTTATTAGTTATCTTTATATTAATCTCCTTCCTTAAATAACCCTAACTCTAACCCTAACTCTAACTCTAACTCTAACCTTAACTCTAACCCTAACTCTAACCCTAACTCTAACCCTAACTCTAACTCTAACCTTAACCCTAACCTATACCTATACCTACACCTATAGTAGTTAGGGGTAATCTCTTCTTCTCCTTTTTCTCTTCTCCTTTTTCTCTAGCTTTCTAGTACCTTAGTTGCTTAGGGTAGCTTAGTTATTTAAGGCACCTTAGTTGTTTAGGGCACCTTAGTTATTTAGGGCACCTTAGTTATTTAGGGCACCTTAGTTATCTAGGGCACCTTAGTTATTTAGAGCATCTTAGTTATTTAGAGTACTTTTCTCTCTTTATATCTTTCTTTTTTCTAGTTCTTATCTTAAACTATTAAACTTCTATTTTTTATTCTTTACTATAGAGTAGGGTTTAGGTTTTAGCTATAGTATAGAGTTAGAGTTAAGATTATTTTAAATAATTGTTCTATACTAAAATCTATAGTTAGTTTTTAATAGCTATCTAATATTATTATATTTAGTTATAGTTTGCTTCTTTCTACTATTATAATTAGAGTATAAAATATATAGAGGCTTTATCTTTTTTATCTTAAGGTTACTAACTACTTAATATTAATTAAAAGGTTCTAT
>JAGKPY010000276.1:0-11742 GCA_022609225.1 Boeremia lycopersici | reverse complement strand
ATAAGGTGTTTTTAAAGGTAAATATTATATTAAGCTTTAAAGCAACTAGCTTAGTGCCTAATAATCTATTAGTAGTGCTATTAAAGCTTAATATAAAGTGTTATATACTAATACTACCTCTTATAAGGGAGCTCTAATAGAACCCTAAGACACCTACTAATACTAATAAGATAGAGGCTTAATTAATATTACTTTATAATTATATTTAGAGGTACTAAGGATTATTACTAACTCTAATAGTAAAGATTATTAATTAGCTATAGAGAGGTACTATAATAATACTATATTTATAGATATTACTAGCTACCTAAGTACTATAGCTTAAAGTGTTAAATAGGGCTACTTCTAAGCATAAATTATATAAAAGAAAGTAGATTTAGAAGGGTAGAGACCTCTTAAAGGAATAGGTAGAGGATTTAATAGCCTAATATAATATTAGGGTACAGCTTAAGGGGGAAACTTATAAGGGTAGGGCTTAAATAGGTGTAGGTAAGCAGTATAAAAGGCACTTTAGGTGCTATAGTAAGGTAGGGCACAACTTATATATATATAAGAAAGATGCAGTAGAAGTTAGTAATTAATATTTGCTACTATTAGCTATAGTAAAGCATTATAGTGTTGTGCAATTGCTTATAGAGTGCCTAATAGCTTGTTAGGGTAGTCTACTTGCCTAGCTAGTCTACTTGCTATGCACTTACGTTATATCTATATAAAAGACCCTACCTATCCTGTGTAAAATACACCCTACACGCAGTGTTTTTTAGGTGCTAAATGCAGTATTATTTACACTACATTAATACAGTGTTAAATACCCGATTTGTACCGTAGTGTGGGCCTAACAGCCCGTTACTCTTTGTGTCTGAACACCACATGGCAGAGCTCATGGGCTTTTCTAGCTATGATCCTTATGAGCTTTGATGGGACGTTGATTATTAGTGGAGCCGCAGCTGAGATTCGCTTGGGGGTACCTGCTACGCAAACGCGGAAATACTTTAGAGCACTAACCCGACACTTTACTTTGAATCGGAAATAATGGCTTGGCGATTACATCATCTTGTCGTGAGAATTACCAGTATCAGCTCGATCGAACTGTCGACCCAGGAGACATCCCTATCCCAATACACCACCGTCCCATCCATAAAACCCTTTCAGCCACTCCAGTTTTCGATCGTCATGTCCCTTTAGGCTTGCCTCTATGATACCACCGGGATAGGCTGGGCCATCGAGATAGGCTGGACCACCGTCGTCTCCATCTTCTTCTTCTCCTCCGGCGATAACTCGAAGACGCCAACGCCTGAGACGGAGTCCTTGGCCTGGCCCGGCTGGGGCATATCCTCCACAGCGGATGGGATTACCTTTCCCTCGAGTCTCTGATCGTCCGCCCGCATCGGCGCGTAGAAGGACAGCAGATCGTTCAGCCGCTCCCTCTGAATGCAATTCTCCAACTTCCAGCTTGCTGCCAGCTCGTCGAGCTCCTCGAACGTCTTGTCCTTGAAGTAGTCCGCCCACTCAGGGATCATGTATTCAGCCATGGTGATGCCACGGATTCCGCGGAACACGTGCATGTGCATGCGCCACTGCCACGGGTACTTCTTGCTATACTGTGCCGGAACATTTTCCTCGAAGCACTGGTGCAGCGGGCCAAAGAGGCCCTTTTGCAGATGTGCGTCATCGTATGCCCATGGGTCGACGGCCAGGTCGTGCTTCTTGCGGATCATGGGGCCCAAGAGCTTAAGCCAGGGTGAATCTGGGGAGACGTGGGCGAGACCCATGACGTTAATGTCTTTGTATGTCCAGATGTTCCAGGCTACCAGCAGGAGTCAGTCGGCACTTTAGGTGCGAGCAATGAGGGGGAACCTACCAATACTCTCTGAAGTGTAAATGGCCATCTGCTTGTCGAGCATGTTGTACCTCTCGTTGTTATGAACCTCCCAGTCGGGGTTGTATTCCTCTTTCTCGTAGATGGGCCCAAATTCACCTTGATATCTATGTTAGCTGTTGTATCCGCTATTCAAGCTTCCGCTGGAAGCACGTACCATTCCAGACTGGCACATTGTGCTCCTTCATAAATGCGGCTTTGCGGTCGTACATCCGGCGGATGTATTCGTCCTGCTCCTTCTGGCCTTGATACCTGCCGATACGATTCGGGAAGCCGAAACCGCAGTAGTCGTGGATGGCGTACACTGAGTTGGGGAACGTTGTGGTGAAGCCTGTAAAGTCCATGCTGAATGTATTGCCCTCGAGAAACAGAACATGGTCCGGGTCGATTTCGCGGATGGACGGCACGATCCTGTCGTAGAAGGAAAGCAGCCTTGTCCACTGTTCGTCGGCAGGCTCGTTAAGTGGGTTGTAGCCAGCCACCCAGGGATTGCCCTTGTATCGTTTTGCGATAGCCCGCCATAGATTGATAACGCGATCTTGGAAGTGTTTGTGGTCCCAGAAGGCGGCATAGCAGGTAGGATTGTCAGAATGCCAGTCCTGATTCTGGCCACCGGGGGCTGAGTGGAGGTCGAGAATCGTGTATATGTTGTGTCTCGAGCACTGTAGAATAATGTCAGCCGCGACTACGCCAAAATAGGTTTGTCATTGTGGGCAGTGCCTACGATCTCGATCGCTCTGTCTATGTGCTTGAACCCCTCCTCCTTGATCACGAAAGGATTCATGTCGTCCTCGAAGTGGTGGTAGTTGAATGAGAGGCGTAGGCAGTTGAAACCCAGACTGGCCAGGAACTCGCCGTCCTTGTCGGTGAAGAAGTACTCCAGGAAGCGGTCAAAGAAGAAGTCGTACTTTTCCTTGCCCAGCACCTTAAGCAGTGCCGCGCGAATCTGGTGCTCCCGACCGGGGAAGCCGTTGATAAAGTTTTCCATCATCATCCAGCCACCAAGAGTTGTCTGGTCTGGTCAGTCAAAGCTCAAGGACAAGCATACATGGGTGCGATGGGTACTACGTACCCCTCTGAGGAGCACATCTTGGCCTTTGGCATCCACGATGCGCGTACCGGAGGTCTTGAGAATTCCAGAGGCCATATCGAATGAATGGTGTATAGTGGGAAATGGTGGAAGGGAAGAAGGGGCGTGAGGGTTGGGCCTAGTTCGTCACGAAAGACCGTGAGAGGATCAAGGGCTCCTAAATAGGCGAGACCGTTTATACAACTAGGCTAGGATACGAACAGATGGTGGACCATGGGGGATTAAGCGGCTGCTTTCTCCGACGTCGGGAGTATGTGTGGTAGCTAGTACGATTGGCCAGCCACTCGGCCACATTGGATGACGATCTTGAATATGTCATTCTCTCATACTCTCACCACTTGCTTCCCGTAATTCGCACTTGGAGAAACAGGCGTAGGCGGCTCGGGGGAAGCATCAAACATCCCCCGTCGGGGCAAGCATTTAGATGCCCCGCGCTAAGATCCACCTCGGGGACCAGTTTTAGGTCCCCCGAACACCTTTGACTGGTCAATGGGTACCAACATGGAGCCAAAAACGCCCAGACATGCAGACTTCACAGCAAACTCGATCACAAGAGTCCCCCATGGGGTACCCGCACGCAAAATATCTCCTGATCACCCCGTAGGTGCCTTCCCCAATCTTTCAGTCTACATCGCGACCACGTATTGTAGAACGCCATGAAATCCCCCCGGCGCTTGGGCTTTTTCTTCCAAGTGCCTGGTTTGAGGAGATTAGCGAGCTTGGATTCGATCAACTCCGAATGCTTTAGCCGCAAAGCTTGCATCTCACCCAAGACTCTTCCGTTGAATTAGCCGATCATCGGCTAGCCAGGACTTTTCCCGGCTCGACAACACTATTCCCTTGGGACGAAGTAGCACTCGACGCTTCGTGGATATAAAGCACGCAGGGTCCCCTCTGATGGGATCTTCAGAGCCTATTCAGCACACCCCTGACATCTCTTAACCCCCTTCCTCGCACTGCTGCTTGAAATCGGACGGCACCGTCAAAAACTTCCGACATGAACGCCCTCCGCCAGCGACTCCCGGCACCTCGCCAGGACCAGGTGACCCGCTTGGCTCGGAAGCAGAGCGATTCCGAGAGAGGGACTCACGATGCCAGTCAACCAAGTCGCATGACCCAGCTTGCTAGCGAAGCCCCCATCTGGTTCCGCTCCGCCGCACGCCTACGCCTCTACTTCCTGCTTTTCCCAGCCGCTGTCGTATCTTATGCCACATCTGGTTTCAATGGGAGCATGATGAACTCACTTCAAACAGTGTCTTACTGGGATGACTTCTTTGGAAATCCACGTGGGGCGTCACTGGGGCTGATCAGCGCCATTATGTCGCTCGGAAGTATCTGCTCCACCCCTATCGCGCCCTGGGTTGCGGATAAGTACGGTAGACGGTGGGGAATCACCACAGGAAGCATTATCATGATTATTGGTGCTATCATCCAGTGTGAGTACTCCTCTTATGAGCCTGTCTGGCTAGAGGGCGAGAACTGACTTTGCGTAACAGGCGAAAGCGTTAACTACACTATGTTCGTCATCAGCAGATTCATCCTCGGCTTCGGTCTATCCTTTGCTACCACAGCCTCACCCAGCTTGGTCAGTGAGCTATCACACCCCAAAGACAGAGTCACGGTCACGGCCATCTGCAACACCTGGTAAGACGACAACCTAGAGTTCCAGGAAGGTTAAAAGGAAAAGGAGCTAATACGGGATGATAGCTGGTTTCTCGGCAGCATCGCAGCAGCCTGGATCACGTACGGCACGCGGCGAATCCCGAGCACTTGGTCCTGGAGAATCCCCTCACTGCTCCAGATGGGACCCAGCCTGCTCCAACTGTCTACTATCTGGCTCCTCCCCGAGTCGCCCCGCTGGCTGATCTCCAAGGACCGTGACGACGAGGCGCTGGCTGCTCTGAAGCGATACCACGGGGAAGGAAAAGAGACCGAGCTCGTTAGGCTCGAGTTCGAAGAAATCCGCAACGCCATTGACCACGAGAAACGTATGTATCGCACTCCATCCCGTCTTTTGGATGTGCAAACTAACAGTAGTCAGTTGCGGGCACGACGACCTGGAAGTCCATGGTCAGCACCCCCGGAAATCGCTACCGCGTGTTCCTCGTCTTATGCATGGGCTTCATGAGCCAGTGGAGTGGCAACGGCTTGGTCGCGTACTGTAAGTGGAGATCTCTGCGACACACCGGTTCCGTGACTGACAATTGCCATTCGTAGATCTCTCTCGGATTTTGGACTCTGTCGGCATTACGAACAAGGATACTCAGGCCCTCATCAACGGCTTGATTAATATCTGGAACTTCGGCCTCGCCCTCACCAGCGCGTTCTTTGTAGAACGGATCGGCCGTCGGCCCCTTTTCAGAGCATCGACCCTGGGAATGCTGGCCATGTTTACCGCTTGGACAATTGCTTCGGCGCGGTTTGCTGAGACTAATAATAAGTCCGCAGGCATCGCGGTGATAGCTCTGATCTTTGTGTTCCAGTTCTTCTACTGTATCGCCTTTTCCCCGCTCCCTGTTGCGTACTCAGTTGAGGTCTTACCCTTCTCAATCCGCGCCAAGGGGATGGCGACCTACGTGTTCTCCACGAAAATGGCCGTCTTTGTCAATCAATATGTTAACGTAAGTTTCACGATGCATGGAGCCGGATTTATAGATTGCCAATTTACTGACATTTATTGGATAGCCCATCGGACTCCAGGACATTGGCTGGAAGTACTACCTCGTTTACGTTGTCATCCTTCTCGTAGAGAGTTTCATCGCATACGGATGGTTCCTCAAGACCAAGGGCAAAGCTCTGGAAGAGATCGCTGTTATTTTCGACAGGGAAGCTGCGGATGTTATAGTAACTGATAGTAAGGTCGCTGGGGGCGTGATTAAGCAAATCGAGAACGCGGAGCGCAAGGCATGAGATGTTTATAGCTTGGGCACTTGTTCAACACACATAATCTTGTTTATCGTCGTTTGGACGGGTCAAGTCTGAATCCTCACAGGCCGGCACCGTGTTCCCCAAATCGAAATTGCAAGTGAAAATGCCATGTCTGTTGAGTGTCAGCCCAGAACAAAGTTGGCTGTTTGAAACGTGGAAACAATTTATATGATAGAAACGAGCTTCTTAACCCGACCCCCTCCCCAAAAAAACAATACCAAGTGAAGCAATTGCATGATATAATTGTTGGAAACGTTGCAGATTGTATGCACGCAGCCTGTCACGTAGCACAACAGTACCCTCCCATTCAAAGACACAATTCGTCAACAATAAACCTAGCCAAATTGGGTCACCATTGTGCGGCTACCGAGGGCGAGGCGCTCACCCGGACCCCCAGGCCCTCGTCTTCAACGTCGACCCTCCAATTCCGTCCAGACGAGGACCCGTCTCAGCCATGAACCATGCAGCGTCGACCACCTCGTTTGCGGCATCGAACTACTTTCCCGGCCGACGACGAGTGTGGCAAGCATGCACGAACTGCCGCAACCGCAAGACGCGATGCGACGCGGCGCAACCGAGGTGTGGCCTGTGCACGACCCAGGATGTCGAATGCATCTACAAGGACAGCCAGCAGCCCCGGATCGAGCACAACACGAAGATCCTACTAGAGAGGATCCAGATGCTCGAGGACCGCATCTTCTCCTCGGCTGTCTTCCTATCAGAGCAGCGAGACCAGTCCGGTCCACCGCCAGCCGAGCCTATCAACCCACTACCGCCTAAAGATCGCAACCCAGGGTGGACAACCTTCTCGTCAGCGCCCAGGGATGCGCCAGACGAGGATGTTCAGTTGATACCGAGGGATGCTCCGGACGGCGACAGCCAGATCCCCATCCCGCTCTCGCACACTGCCAACGCGAACCACGTCCTGAGCTGGCCCTTCGTCCAGCGGCTCCTTGCAGACTCAGGCGTGCTACCTGCCAGGCCTCCAACCAACATGCCCTGGACTGCTGCGACAGATTCATTTTTCGTCGTCTCGCCAGATTCATCAGGCACGCCACCTCAGTCGTGGAGGCTCTTCCACGACCAAGGCCACCAGGGACAGACCGAGACCCCAGATCATCTCCGTAACTGCGTCCAATCGTACTTTGAGCAAGTCGACGTCTTCTTCTCCTTGCTTTCGCTCAGCGATATCGTTTCTGTCCTTGAGACAGTCATTTCCTCCGAGTTGGGGCCAGACGAACGGCCGTCTGGTCGCATCGTCTCAACTGCTGAGTACTGCTTGCTTCTGCTCGTCCTATGTCTTGGTTCCTTCGTCAGTCGTGGAGAGGCTCGAATATATCTTGAGCCTGATCTGCCTGTCGACGACCATGGTTGTCAACCGCAGACCCTCGACGACCGGCTGTGGCAGAAAGCGAAGCTGCTCCTCGGCTACCTCTCGTCTCAGGTCAGCCTCGAGGCGGCGCAGTGTATCATGCTTGCCAGGTAAGCAGGCATCCGAGACTTCATCGCTACCATGCTGATACCACTCAGCCTGTACATGGGAGCCAGGGGCCGAGTGGCCGATTCGTTTCATTGGGCTCACGGAGCCGCCGTCAAGTGCGAGGCACTCGCAAAATTGTATCCCTTCCTCCTCTCCTTGTGCAGCCCCATACTCTTCTGATACCATGCAGACTCTCCAACGAAAGCAGTCAACCCGATGCCTTCCCAGAGTCTTTCCGGCGGCTGTACTGGGTAGCGTATATCTATGAGAGCGATTTCGTGTCCGAAGTATCCATCACACTGCCCTCGGGCATTGCTCGGTACGAAGACCTGGTACCCTACCCGGCCAAGGGACAGCTCACTAAGCTGACCCACGTGGGAAATGCGCCGGGTTCGGATGGCAGCGCGTCACCGTCCATGTCCTTCGACCGCACTGACGAGCGAGTGGCGTTCCAGATCAGCACAAACGCCGCCATCCGGCGCTTCCTCAACCGTGCCAACAGCGTCGTCTACGATAGCAAAGACCAGTTCCGGATGACGCGAGCCAACTACGCCAATTGGCTCCTTCGTATCACCGAGGACTTGTGGTCCTACCACGGCGCCATCTACCAGAACCTCCACGACTTTCTCCTTAAGAGCCAGTTTCTGCCCACTCATCTGGGGACTGTCTCGTCACCCATCCCTCCTGGCATCTCGTGGCTGCCTGAGCTAGGGCACGACCCCTGGAACGTGCTGCGTCTGGAGGGGCGTTATTACGCGGGCCAGTACACCATTCACCGGCCGTTCATCGAGTACGTGCTACTCAACGTGGATGACTTCCAGACGCACCCTTGCCGGGAGGCAATCCTGGAACGATGCTGCCGGTGTCTCCAGGGCTGCCGGGGATTCATCAACGTCTTCGACGTTGAATTTGCCAACAGCATCACCTGCCTCTTCGCACCCGGGATGGTGTGAGTATGTCTGGGCCGGAATCTGACTTTGAGGGCTAACAAAGTACCAGCACGTTCACCATGGTCATCATTCTGCGCATAGCCACTCTGTGCCCATTTTTTCGGGACCTTCTCTCAGACGACGTGGAGCACGTCATCTTTGTCGGCAAGCGGAACTTACGAAGATTCGGGAGGAGTGTCAAAGAGCTCCAGTGGCACTTGGGGGTCCTAGACAAGCTGGATGCAGTCTGTCAGGACATGGCCATGTCATGATCTCGTAGGCGACTTACACCAACGAGCGACTGAACAACAAGGTGACATGACCGTGGGAGGCAGCAGCCCCGTCGGACCGTACTTGCTCCAGGCGAAGAAAGCAAAGTTGCTGTGCGTTGCATACCCAAATATTGCCGACGGGGCGCTCAGCTGGCTACCTAGGTACAGTTTGCGATTCGCTGCCACTGTGACCAATGGCACTTCTGATCGACTGACACCTGTAATTCAACCTATTCTAGGTAACCAAGGTAGGTAGATAACTTGACCACTATCCCGCACCTGCGTGCCTCGATGTATTACTGTCGCGATGGATCTTGCCCTGAAGCAAATCATATGTGACCAAATCGTCTTGTTACGCTTCGTTGAGTTGAGCCTTAGCGGATACTGTCTCAGCGAGCACGTCCGTGCCGTTGATAAGAGGTGTCAGACGAACCGACGTCCCCAGTGCAAGACCACAATCTGGTCGTCAAATGACGTCTGGCGGCTGCGGTTTAGGCAGTGGGCGTTTCCCAGCCTCGACGAAGCGGCGTCGAGACCAGACAGGACGACGCGGGCAGAGTAAAGTCCGTAGTCTATTAAACATATCATTCGAATGGGATAACTATATGTTTGACTAAGGCATATTGCCTGTAAGTCTCTTTCCTAATAACTTCTACTCTTAAGGTCATTTATCAATATCTATTTCATACAGTATCTTCTCTCTTTGTATATTCTAAAGATAATACTATAAGAAGTTGACTACCAAGGTCAGCTGCAAGTTAAGCCCCGCTACTCCAGGGTCAAGACAACACGGAGCAGAGAAGAAGATGCAGAACTTACCCACGTCCTGGAAAATTGATCGCAGAGATGCAAGCTAGACACAACACCGTTAGTGGAGACTTGTCCACGTTTGTCCAACTGGATATATACCCAGCCATCGAGAACAATCTCCGGCGACTCTAGATATCCGATAAAGAAAGACTTGCAGACGGCAGATGGCGACTCGGTCTAAACATGGACTGTCGTGTCTACGATCAATACCTTAGCACCGACGGTTATGCCAGCCATGACGGTCCCGAGAATTAAATAGAGAGAAGAGGATCGGATTGTCAAGCGCATGTCTCTACCACCAATCTATACAGTACTGATGGTGGCTTTGAATGCCGTAGGCGGTCAGCGTACAAGCACTGTGCACAATAGAGAGATGATCCTGTAGTCTCTCGGCCGATGACAGACGGGAACCTCTGACGGTGGGGCCCGCTGATGTGCTAGTTCGGTGCCAAGCCGGCAAACGGCAAACTCTTAGCGCGCTTCTACGGAATTGGCTCTCTGTTTTCAACTCTCTTGGGACCTAATATCAAGCACCTCGACAGAGGGTTGTTGTGGCACAGCACTAGGCTGTTCAATCAATCAGAAGCCGATTGTCAGACCAAAGGTAGGCCTTCCCTCGTCAAAATTTGAAGACCTTCAAAGCTTGTAGGTACAGTAGGCTCACGGTTGAAGTCCTTAAAGGACTATTGTAAGAACAATGGCTTCTTCCTTTTTATCTAACGCGCTGCTACAAAACCTACCTACTTGTCTCCGGAAGATAGGCTAATGCTATCCTTCAAGCAAGGTGACTTTGAAGCATGAGAGAGCCTGATTCAGGCTGTTGATTGGGGAGACGGCGCTCATTGGCGTTCCCAATAACTGCTAATTAGGATGCTTGACAACCCTTCCCGCGGGCCGTGATCGGTCATGCAGGAACAAGCAATTAACGCCCGTCAAGGCACGGCCCGCTGATATGAGCTCGCCACAAAGGCGTCCAATGATGGGTCCGATACCTCTTTGCAGCACAGTGGTCTCGGCACTCTTAACTAGGTACTATCGCCCTACAAATTCCTGTATTGCTTTGCCTTCCACTTCATTTGGGGCCTTACATCGCGACCATTTGTCTGTATTGAACAATTACAGTGCCACTTTTTTTTACACACGTGCTCCGACCCCTGTCAACAGCAGGCAGCATGCGCTTCTCTCCTTGGCTGCGTCCAGCCTTCGCGGCCATTGCGCTGGCCGCCACTGCAGCAGCCAAAGGAGAAGAAGGTATCGTGCAAGTGGACCTGGCCTTCCCTCGCAACGATACCTATGCACCTGCGGAATGGCTGCCTTTCATCTTCGCCTACCAAAATGCGCAACCAGCAACATACCTCGATAGCCAAATTCACCTAGATGTTTGGCCTCTCAATGACAGCGATCGGGTCAACTCACCCAAGTATCGCAGTCACACATTCGATGTGGGACAATTCAATCATTCTGGTGAAGGGCCTCTCTTTAAATACCACGGACTCCAGTTCGATATCGAGGGCGTTTGGTTGATGCTGTGGGATCTGCGATGGAGCAATTGTTCAGGGAACTTTTCAAGGGTAAACGAGAAACCCATTTTCGCCGATGGCAGCATGACACGACAGATTGTTTTCACAACCAGACACTCTGCGCCGAGTCTTGATCTGGTCCAGGCTAGAAAAGGTGCACAATGCTCGAATAGCTCAGGCATTGCTCTGAACATCACAGAGAATCTCGATGTTCCTGCAAGCACAACATATCCTGGGGGGGGCCAATGCCCAGTTTTGGCGGCCACCCCTCCCGCCCCAAGCCTGGCAAGAATCTGCACATCGAGCTGAACTGCAACCTTGTGTACATCAACCACTCGTGCGCACCTACACTAATATTTAATATAGCGCAGTAGGAAGTCTGTGTTAATCCTAACCTTAAGTGTAGGCTAAAGGAGGGTAATAAGTTAATATTCTTCTACCTAAGCATAGAGTAGAGTGTAGCATAGCTATTTAATTATCTTTATAAGAGTAGTAAGTATAAAAAGGTAATTAAGAGGGTAAAGGATACTAGTCTAAGTAATCTAGATAAGTACTAGTTAAGTAACTATATTAAAGAACTACTATATAAAAGAGATATAAAGAAGAGCAGAATATAGGCCTAGATTTTATCTAAAGTAAGAAGTTAAAGTAAGATATTAAAGAGTATACTTAGTAGTAATTCTATAATATATCTAAATATAGCTAATATAAGACTTATATAGTCTAATACTACTTATAAAAGTAGTAGCTATATTATAGTATTAAAGCTATAAGATATAATTCTATAGTAATAATTATAATTAATAATTATAACTCTATAATTAGTATAAAGCT
>JAGKPY010000275.1:0-11956 GCA_022609225.1 Boeremia lycopersici | reverse complement strand
TAGAGGCTCTCTAGCTCTTATATTTATAGGGAGTAATTTAAAGTAATTCTTTAAAGCGCTAGGCTTATAACTATAGAGGAAATAAGGAGCTAAGAGTATATTTAGGTAATTAATATATTTAGACTACTAACCTCTAGTAAGATTAGATAGGATAAACTTATATATAGAGCTATTAGAACATATATCCTCTAGCTCCTAAGAGCAGCTTAGCTATAGGTTACGTAATCCTATAAAGGGCTAAGCTACTTAGTAGAGCGTTATAAGAGATCTTATAACGCTCCTAACTATGTACCTATGCTGCTCTGCTGTAACAAGATTAAAATATAAGAGATACTAGCTAACAAGCTATTAGAACCTAAAATTACAAGAAGAGACTAGTAAATTAACCTAGAACCCTAGAAACTACAGCAGCAGCTAATAAATTATTAGAGCCTAAAATTATAAGAAAGAACTAGTAGACTAACCTAGAAATTACAAAGTAAGAAAAACTAAAATAGTTAAGTAGCTAAACCTCCTTTACTACTCTACTTACTACTATAATAAGGAGTGTTACCTAGACTATACTAGTAATACCTACTAGGCCTCTAAGAATTATTAGGTAGACCTTGCTAACTATAACCTTGCTAAGTAGGCAGACCTTACTAACTATAACCTAGAGAACCTAGCTAACTACTATAAGCAGCACCCCCTCCTAATAGACCTCTGCAACTAGAGAACTACTAAGGAAAGTTGTGCTAAGCTATAGCTTAGAACACTACAGTATTAAGTAAAGCTAAAGGCACCTAATTCTCTATTAGGACTATAGGAAAAGACTATATAGGAGAATAAAGTAGTAACAAGGCCTAAGTATAAAGTATAGGCAACAAAGATAAGGATAGTAAAGGAGATCTCTAAGCTAGCAGCAATAAAGAAGGCTAAGGAGTCTAAGGAGAATGCTAAGCTAACTGCAAAGGAGACTACTAAGTAATCTAGCACAGTAACTAATAGGAAGATTAGCAAGAAGTCTAGATAGGACTAGTTAAAAATTCTATTATATCTATAAAAATGTTATAATCCTCCTAAGCAATAAGAGAGCTAGGACTAAGCCTTAAGAGCTGCTAAGTAGCTAGTAAGAAACTAGTGCAATAAGAAAACATACCTAATCTACTATTAGAACTAGGAGAACTAGGAGAACTAAGAGAACTAAGGATAGAAGAATTACCTAGCTAAATAGAATTATTAATATCTATTAGCTTAGGTAATAGAGTCCTTCTAGTTTAACTAGCTAGAAGGTAGATAGCCTACTTATTACTAGTTAATATAGTAATAAGACCTATAGGGCTTATTAAGGCTAGCTAAGAAGAATTTAGAGCTAGGTTTATAGCAGCCTAAATATGCTTATAAAAAGAGGTACCCTTATAAGGCTAAGTAAGGTAGCTAATATTATAAGTAGAAGCAATCTTATAGACGTACTCCTACTCTTCCTTATCTATAACTAACCTAGCTAGCTCCTTACTTAAGTTATCCTAAGCAGCTTAACAACTAGCTCTAAAATAATAGTTAGGATAGGAGGGAGCAGTTTTACTAATAACTTAGTAGGCCTTATAGCAGCCTTTATTAAACTAATTAACCTTAGAAGGAGTAGGAGGCAATTTATTAGCAGCCTATTAAGCTAGAGCTATCTATAGTTAGCTAAAAACAAGGACTAATAGGTTATTAGAACTTACTAAACAAATAATTCTTATATAATACTACCTAGTATAAAGTGTAAGCTTCTAAGAAGTAGACCTTATAGGTTCTAGGGTTAGTAACTTAAGTGTAAAGGTCTCTATTAGTAGTATAGTAGTTATACTTAGAGGTAGGATAATTATTATTATTAGAGATAGTGTACTAGACAGCTCCTATAGTAAATAATAGTAAGAAACTAGTTAATAATAAGTTATAGGGACTAGTAGAGTTTCTACTACTTTATCTACACTTAATAGCATGTTAGTAGAAAGCCTATATATTAGCTAGCTAGGTAAGAGTATAGGGATTAACTAACTTCCTCTTATAGACCTTCTAGTAAAAGTACTAGAAAAGGGTCTAGTTATAGGGCTAGGTATTATTAGTTAGAGGGATAAAGAATAGTTATAGGTTTTATATAGTTAGTAGCTAATCTTAGTAGATAGTATTATAAGTGTTAGTAATATCTAATAAGAAGGTAAGCAGCTAGAGGACTTTAGTATTAAGGAGGTTAGTAAGAGTATTAGTAATATTATAAGTAAGGTAATAGTCTATATAGTAATTAAGAAATAGCAGTACTAGGAAAGTTAGCAAACTATTAGGTAATAAGAAAGTAAACTTACTAGCTTTCTAAATAAGAACCTAAGGAGTCTTTAGGCGCTGCTTAGATAGACTAATAGTAGTACTTCCTAGTCTGCTATAACCTCTAGAAGGCTTCTTGTTACTGCTACTACTGCAGTAAAGAGGGTTATTAAATCTAGTCTAAGATATAGAGAGCTAAGAAGTACTAATTAAGAAACTTAAGAAAGGGTTAGAACTATAGTCTAAGGGTAGTACTAAGCAAGGCTTATATATTGTTGTAGTAGAGCAGCACAGGTACGTAGTTAGGAGCGTCACAAGATCTCTTATAACGCTCTACTAAGCGGCTTAGCCCTCTATAGGGTCACGTGACCTATAGCTAAGCTGCTCCTAGGAGCTAGAGGATATATGTTCTAATAGCTCTATATATAAGTTTGTCCTATCTAATCTTAGTAGAGGTTAGTAGTCTAAATATATTAATTACCTAAACATACTCTTAGCTCCTTGTTTTCTCTATAGTTATAAGCCTAGCGCTTTAAAAAATTACTTTAAATTACTCCCTGCAAACATAAGAGCTAGAGAGCCTCTGTTTAGCTACTCTAAACTTCTTAACCTCTACTAATACGCTCCTGCAAGCTACTTATAGTAGAAGCATTTGCGCTAATAAGCAGCTTGCTTATAAGCATCTCTGCTACGCAGCATATATTGCGCAACTAATAGGATTAGGCAAGCTAGTACATCTAGCTCTAAGTTAACTGTTATATATACAACGTATAGTACTTAGTTAACCTAGATAGGCAACTAAGTCCTAATATAATAACGTCTCTACCCTCTCTCCCTATAGACGTAATAGCAGCTAACAAAGTAAACTACGCCTTACTTCTTAAGACCTAGGGAGAGAAATCTAAAGCGATTTGTCTTATATAGAACTAGGTTAATGCGATAGTATCTAAAGATCTTATGCTACCTGCAATAACAACACTCCTAGAAGTTAGGAGTAAGTAATTACTTTAGCATATTATAAAATACCTAAAGGAGCAGCTTGCACCTATTAACACTAATATATCTAAGCAAGTCTACGTAGAATATTGCGCTCACCTAAGCGCAGCAGACTATAGCATAATAACACTAGAGCAGTAGCTTACTAGCTAGAACGCTCTCTACTGCAAGGCTAAGGCCTACTTGCTTAATAAAGTTATAGGCAAGCTAGCTACATAAGACTTCCTTTAAGCACTCTCTAGCTAAATTGCACTAGAGTAGGCACGCTTAATATAAATTAAAATTATTAAATTTACTACATTTAAGATAAAAGTACCTAACCTACCTATAGTAGTGCAAGCCTATAACTGCATCCTAAAGGAGCATAACAAATAAGTAGTAAATAACTAACCTAGAATATTTGCTATATTTAGAAATTACCTAAATACTCCTTCTAAAAATAGGAGCTTACTAGGCAAAAACAGGAGCTCTATAGCTAATAAGCAGCCGCCTGCTAAGTATCTATATAAGGAACCTAGTTTAACAGCTCTATACAACTAAAAGCTAACTAATTACTAGAAGCTTAAAATAGCAGTTAAAGGGAGCTCTACAAGAAGGCCTATAAAGCTTATGCCTATTAAACAGGAGGCTATTATAAAGCGCCTCCACGCTCTAAGCTTTAAGATAGTAAGGGAGGCGCTCCTCTAAAAAGGATAGAGCTTACTAATGCCTAATAGAGCCCTACAAGCTCTACTAATTAGGACCACATACCCTAGTCTTATTTAAGCCTTCCTAATTAACCTAAGCCTAATAAGTAAGCTTAAATTAATAGGAGTATACTTAGCAAGCCTTACGTTTAGTAAGCACCTGCTCTGTTAATATACAATCTTTAATAATAGAGTAGTAGTACACCTAGTAAATAGTAAGGAATAGCTAGTACTAGGTACCTTTAAGAAGGCTCCTCCTAACGTCTACACAGTAGAGGTAGGCACCTAGTCCTTCCCTATTAATAGAATAGAAGACTGTTAGATCTAATAGATTATTTATAGACCCTCTAGGAAGAAAACAGAAGACCTACTTCTCTATAATATAGTTATAGTAAAGAACTTCTATATAAATATAGTCTCTAAAGCTCTGCTCCTAAAGAGTAATATATAGTATGTAGGATTAGACTGTATACTCTACGTTAGCACGCTTAAGAAGAGCATTATAGTAGCTAATATGCAGCGTGCGCACAACCTTATATTTCTTAAATATAAGCTACTTTTATCCTATCCTCTACTTATTAATGCTGTGCACCCTAGTTATAAGGGGCTTAAGTCTTAGACAACGCACGCTAGGGCAGACTCTAAAGCTCTCTAGTATATAAGAGTAGGTTACCTAGGTTAGCAAGTGCTATAGGCCCTAGTCTACTAAGCTTGCAACATTAGAATCTTAGGTACTAAGCGCTCTAAGTGTACCTACTGCGTAATAACACATGCTGTACAAGTTATATTAAGACGCCTATAAGAGTAAGGTCCCTAACTATACTATAGGGTAGGATAGGACCTATTTAATATGCTAAAAGGTTATTTAGAAGAACAGTAGATGCTTATTATAAAGTGTTTATATAGTAGCAAGATATACTACTTTAGTTTACTTAGGAAATTACTAGCTAAGATTATAAGAGTAATACTAGCATTCTACACCTATATACATACTAGATATAGGTTAAAGATTATAGTCTTACACTCTAATAATAATATAGCTACCCTCCTAAAGTAGGGTACTACAAGGTATACTAAATAGGCTATAGAGAAGGGTATTACTATACAGCCTACCCTATTATACACCTATAAGCCTAATAGAGGCCTAGAGTAAGCTAGCTAAGAGATTATTACTAAGTTAATTAAGATGTCTAGCAGCTTAAAGCTGCCTAAGAAGCTCTAGCTAGAGGTAGTAAAGGCAGCAACGTAGTTGTATAACATAAGTCCCTTACTAGCACACAACTATTAGTTACCTAATAAGATGTTAGACTTATAGTTTACACAATACTTCTAATAGTATTAGCTAGAGCATGTAAGAAGTACACTAGCTAATTTAAGACCTAATTAGAGCAGGATATATGCATACAGCTGCTAAGTATACCTACTTAATAGGGATTATGCAGCTAGACGTAATAGGAGAACCTTTAAGGTTACTTCTTAAGGACATATTAGATATCTTGTAGGGTATACGGCCTCTAACATATACTAAATATAGATCCCCTAACTTAATTAAGTAATTATAACACGCAATATAACATTTAATAAGGACCTCTTCTATAAGGGAAGTAATAAACAGCTTGCAATCTCTATAGAAGAGGCTCTAAAGCTTGTCTACATCCTATATAAGCTAGATAACACGTAGATGTTCTGTGCTAAGCGTACTACATATACTTAGGACAAGCTATACTTAGAGGATAAGGAAGACTCTACTAAGCTAAGGCTTAGGGGTAGCATAAATAACTCTTATAATAACATAGATAGCTAGTCTAGTTAGAGCAAGTATTAGGAGGCATTAACTACGTAAATAATAACTTTAGCTAAGTTATTAAAAGATAAAAGTATAGTAAAGTCCCTATACTTTAGGTTATACTTACCTAATCCTACCCCTAAACCTAAGGGATAGGAAGGTAGATTATCTATCTAGACGCTAGGTGCACTACTATAGGAGGTGCACGCTCCTAACAATATAGCATCCCTAGGTCTATTTATAGAGCTAGAAGCCCTATTAGCATTAGCAGCTCTATAAGAGCTTGCTAGCTATAGACCTACAAGCTTGCAAGCAGGTTAAGCTGCCTCTTAAAGGCAATCTAACTTATTACTAGAAGCTCCTAAAGCGGCCCCTCCTAAGAAGCAGCCTTATATATAGAAGGTCTATAATAGGCCTACACATAAGAGTTAGCGTCTTTAAGGAGAGCCTATACCTAAACCTAAACCCTTAGGAAAGGAAGGTAAAGGCAAAGGAAAGGGAGGATAATATTATATCTTAATAGGACTAGAACCTGTCTAGTTATATAATATAAACAACCTATAGCTTCTCTCCTTTATCTAAATAAACTTTCTAATAGTTAATAAACTAGGACATAATATTAAGCTTAAAATGCTACACTTAATTATTATAGCTATAGTAACTAAGCCTAAGAGACTATTCTATAGCGCTTAGAGAGCGCACTAAGATACTCTCCTACTACTCCTAATATAATAGAAGCAGCTATACACCTATCTATATAGAGCTCTCTTCTAGGAAGCAGCATAGAAAGAGATTAAGATGCTTATAAAGAATAAAACATAGGTAGAAATTAATTATACTAATATAGAATAATAACCCCTGCCTCTTAAGTAGGTATTTACCTATAAGTTTAATAAAGATAGCTTCTTCCTAAAGTGTAAAGCAAGAATCTATATATAAGGTAACCTACAAGCTAAGGATTCTATTAAATCTATATATGCTATAATGCTGGTAGCACGCTTGTTCTAAATTATAATAGCAATTGCAGCTAAGTTTAACCTTAAGATTATATAGCTAGATGTTATAGGCGCCTTCCTATACGCTAGCTACTTAGGCTATCCTGTTATGCTCTATAAGCTCCCTAATAGCTACTAATAAGCTAGGAAGTGTGTTAAGCTACTAAACGCGCTGTATAGGCTACAAGATTTGCTAATCCTATAGTATAAGGAATTCTCTAGAATACTAGTATAGCTTAGACTTATTGCGTCTAAAGAAGAGCTATACCTCTTCTTTAATACTAAGTAAAAGGTTATAGTCCTATTTTACGTTAATAACATCCTTATACTATTCTATAAGGATAACGCCTAGAAGGTAGCTAAGGTTATAAGTATAATTAAAGCAAAGTATAAAGTAGAAGAATAAGGATCTACTAAATAGTTCCTTAGGATCTGCATTATATAGGATTATAAGCACTATATAATCTCCCTGTTGCATAACTTATATATTAAGAAAGTAGCTATAAAGTTTAACCTCTTAAGCTTAGCGCGGCTCCCCCTAGTACTAACAAGCTCTATACCTCTAGTAAAGAGCTTAGGGAGCGCTACAAAGCAGCAAGTTAAAGCTTACTAGGAGTAGGTAGGGTCTATACTATATACTGTAGTAATAATTTGCCTAGACGTTACTTTTATAGCGTCTTAACTATTGCACTTCCTTATAAATCCTAATAAGTTACACTTTAAAGTAGTAGATTGTGTTATCTTGTACCTTCTCTATACTAAATACCTAGGAATTTAGTATAGTTAACACATTAGAGAGGACCTCTATATATACGTAGACGCCTTATTTACTAATAATAAAGAGACGTGCTGCTCTAGTAATAGGTACCTTATATTACTCTTTAGTAGACCTATTATATAGAAGTCTACAAGACAAGCAATAGTAATAACCTTAACTATAGAAGTAGAGCTTCTTGCGCTTAAGCTTATAAGCAAAGAGTCTATAGCTCTTAAGTGCTTTATAGCTAAGATTATGCTAAAGCTTAGCAATAGTTAGAAGATCTTCTATAACAACCTATAAACTATTTGCCTTATAGTTAGTAAAGAAGGATAGGTAACTACCTACCTCTAATATATTAATATATAGAACATGTGGCTTAGACAAGAGTACTATAAGGGCTCCTTTAAAGTAGTATACCTAAAGACAAGTAACATGCCTGTAGATAGAATAACTAAAGCACTTACTTTATAGTAGTTTATATACTTCCTTAAGTAACTTAACCTATATAACCACGCTCTAGCAAGCAAGTTAGTAGGGTTAAGCAGCATAGTAACGTCCTAAACAGCTTATAACAAGTTAAAGTCACGGCATAGGAAAGTACTAGACAAATCTAGTGCTATTCTATAGAAACTATACTATACTAGGGGATAACCCCCCCTAGTAGGGTTCTACTAGCCCTTGTAGGCTAGCTCTATAGCAGCTTTAAAGCTAATGCTAAGGAAGGCTAGCACACGCTGGATCTCTGCTGTAGAAGGAGAAGTAGTAGAAGTAGGAGTAGGAGTAGGAGCAGGAGTAATAGAGTAGCAGCTTAACAGCTTACTATTAGTAGGGCTCTTGCCCTTCCTCCTCTAAGAAGGCTTACCCTCCCTATTAGTTTTACCTAATAAGAAGTAGAGCAAAACATTATCTATATAGTTATAGACTAAGGTATACGTACTATTAATAGCGCGTTAATGTTTTACTCTAGGCTTTCTACTATTAGAGATAGTATTAAGCGCTTTAGTAAGCCCCTTAGTAAGGGTAGCTAGGCGCGTAGAGCTTTAGAACATATTAGTATATGCTTAAGAGCTAGTTAATATTAAGGGATCACCTACTAGGGACAGCACTTATGCCTAGCAGTATAGAGGTAGCACGCAGCGCTAGTACTATTATAGTTATAGTAATAACTATAGAAGTAGTTATTATACTATAAAGTAGAATAAATATAATAATAGCACCTAGCCTATAGAGTTATTATCTCCCCCTAATAGGGAAGGTAGTCTCCCTTCTTAGTAATACTGTGCTTATACTTATGTAAGGGCGTTAATAGGCCTATAACACTATTACCCTCTACCCCCTTACCTCTAGACCTAAGCCTATTCTTAGGGCAAGGGTTGCAACAGGTAGGTAGAAAGGGCTTTAGGTAAGGTATTAGGTAGAAGGGGAGAGTATAAGGGCATAGCTTATTATTATTGTTAAGTATCTTATTATTAGTAGTAAGCAACACAGGAGTGCTAGGGGAAAGAGGGGAGGGCTTATAAGTAGGATAAGGTAGTAGAGCAGGAAAGTTAGCATCCTTATCTAGAAACGCTAGGGACAGAGTCCTACTCTCTAACCTAAGGAGGTCCCTAAGTAGTAGAGACTAACTAGGACTAGTACTACCTAATAGGAAATAGGGAGGCTGCAGGCTAGGCCTACGCACAATCTCTACCCCTATATTAGGTAACGCTAGCTAGAGAAGCTAAAGTAATAAGATAGAGGTAGTAGATAGTATTAGTAATAGTAACAACTCTACTAATAACCTAATTAAAATTAGGTTGTTTAAGTAAGCGCTACTAGATCCCTCCTTAAGCTTAAGAGCCTAAGAGGTAATCTTATAAAGCGCGTAGAGCGTAGGAGTGTTAGTAGAAGGTAGTAGAGCTGTAGGAGGAGCAAGAGGAGCTATAGGTAGAGGAGTAGTAGGCAATGTAGAGGGGGAGGAGGTAGCTAGGCCAGCCTTAGAAAGAGGTAGAGGGGCTAGGTTGCAGAGCAACGCAGCTACAGCCTTAGCAATCTTATAATTAAGGCGCTCCTAGTTAATAAGGGTGTAGGTAGCAGCATATAAGGCGCAAGAACTATAAGACTATATAGTTATTAGTTAATAGCTTATAAGCGTTATAATCCACGTCTAATTATACTAGAGAAGCTAGGGAAGAAGACCTATTACGCTTTAAGCATTGTAATAAAGAGTAACAAGCTTATAAGAGCAAGCTAATTAATATTTAGACTTAGATATAGGAAAGTTACTTATAGTTATAGTAGTAGTAGTAGCAGCACGTAGGTAGTAGTAATAGTAGTGTTAGAGGTAAGGAAGTATAGCTATAGGATAATAAGAATAATATTAACTATTTATTATAAAGAAACGCGCTACTACAGATTATAACAAAGACATAATAAATAGTAACACGTTGCCCCTTAAAACATAGATTAATATTAGAAAGGTAAAGAGACAGTTAGTTATAATAATAATCTAGTTAATATACTTTACACGCGTAAGTTCTTATAGTATATAACGCTCTAGGAGCTACGCAAACAGAATTGTACTATATAAAGTATATAATTAGAGTTCTAGGCGCTTGCATAGTTTTAATAAGATAGCGCAAGCGTGGTATTAATAGAAGTAAGAGGAGTGTAAGGGTAAGGCACTACTTATACTAGCACAAGCCTAATAAGAGGTCTTAAGCAGCTTAGTCTAGCTATAGGAGCTACACGGCTTATAGGTATATAAATAGAAAATAGGTATAGGTTTTAATGCTATTAAACTATATTACTATTTAAATAGATAATTAAGGAAGTAGGTTAACTATAACTCTACGCGCTTAACTTAATAAGCTCTGCACATATTGTTAGTAGGTGTCTGCCTTCTAGTAGATACCTAGAGGGTGTGTTGTAGTAGAGTAGTATAGGTACGTAGTTAGGAGTGTTACAAGATCTCTTATAACGCTTTACTAAGCGGCTTAGCCCTTTATAAGGTTATGTAACCTATAGCTAAGCTACTCCTAGGAGCTAGAGGATATATATTCTAATAGCTCTATATATAAGTTTATCCTATCTAATCTTAGCAGAGGTTAGTAGTCTAAATATATTAATTACTTAAATATACTCTTAGCTCCTTGTTTCCTCTATATATATATCTCTAGGCTAGTAATATTAGGTAGTAAGAGAAGTTGTATATAAGCTCTAGAAGCTAGTAGTAAAGTTAGTATATTTGCTTAATACAGCTGCCTTAGCATACCTTTACTTAATAGACTAATAAGCTATTAGAGCGTAGTAGGTTTATAAGTTATTACTAGGCTAAGCAAACATATTATAAAGTAATAAATAGTTTATTAGTAATAAAATAAAGTAGTAAGTAGTAAATATTAGGTAATGTATAGGCTAACACAGCTATCTAGGCTAGTTAGCAGCAGCACTTATTAGAGGTTGCATAGTTAGTAACTAGATTAGTAATAATTATAGTAGAATAGTAAGTTAAAGAGTGTAAATTAGGAGTATAAGCTAAGAGAATAAATTAATAGGCTAGTGCTAAATAGGTTATTAGGTAGCTTAATTAGAGAATTAAGTATATCTTTATTAAGTTGTTATATTTAGCTTCTTAAAGCTAAAGGTAATAACAAAGGCTTAAGGTTTTATTAGATATAGTCTAACCTAGGAAGGTAGAAGGTTAAGGTGTAGGCTTAAGGTGAACAGTACTTAGAAAAAGGAGTTTAAGATAGCTAAATAGCGTAGAGAGCTTAATAGGGCTAAGCTTTATAATAGTAGGAAGATATATAGTAGAGTATTAATAATAAGCATAATATAAGGCTCTATTAGAACTAGATATAAGGTATATATATATAATAAGAACTTATAGCTTAAAAACTAGGTCCTAATAGACTGTTAGGAAGATAGATAATACTACTATACTTTAACTATATATATTCTTACTACTATAAATTAGCATCTCTAATATATCTTAAACTAGCATCTCTTTAGATTAGAAGTCTAAGCTGCTACTATTATACTACAGCCTAATAGTCTATTAGACTATACCCTAAACCTCTTTACTTAAGATATAAGTTTTCTTTCTTTTTTTCCTATTAAGATATAACTAATAAATAGTATAAAGAACTAAATAGTATAAAGAGGAGGTGTCTATTCTACCTTAAGATTATAGCAAGTATATAAGTATAAGATTACCCTCTAGTAAGGGAGGCTCTAACAAACTAATAGCAGGCCTAACAGCCCCTTAACAGCTATAGTAGGGAGAAATTTAAATTGCGTAATAGCAGCCTTATAGTATATCTAATTATCTATTAGGCTAACCTCTTAAAGAGAATAAAGCTAACACATATATTCTCTACTATTCTAGAATACCTAGTTACTTATTATAATTATAGTTTATATGTTTATTCTACTTATCCTATTAATTATTAAGAATAAGCTTAAA
>JAGKPY010000274.1:0-11978 GCA_022609225.1 Boeremia lycopersici | reverse complement strand
AGTAAAGAGTCTATAGCTCTTAAGCACTTTATAGCTAAGATTATACTAAAGCTTAGTAATAGTTAGAAGATCTTCTATAATAACCTATAAACTATTTACTTTATAGTTAGTAAAGAAGAATAGGTAACTACCTACCTCTAATATATTAATATATAGAATATATAGCTTAGATAAGAGTACTATAAGAGCTCCTTTAAAGTAGTATACCTAAAGACAAGTAATATACCTATAGATAGAATAATAAAAGCACTTACTATATAGTAGTTTATATACTTCCTTAAGCAACTTAACCTATATAACTATACTCTAGCAAGTAAGTTAGTAGGGTTAAGCAGTATAGTAATATCCTAAACAGCTTATAATAAGTTAAAGTTATAGTATAGGAAAGTACTAAATAAACAAATCTAGTACTATTCTATAGAAACTATACTACACTAGGGGATAACCCCCTCTAGTAGGGTTCTACTAGCCCTTGCAGGCAAGCTCTATAGCAGCCTTAAAGCTAATACTAAGGAAGGCCAGCATACACTAGATCTCTACTATAGAAGGAGGGGTAGTAGAAGTAGGAGCAGGAGCAGGAGTAATAGGGTAGCAGCTTAACAGCTTACTATTAGTAGGGCCCTTACTCTTACCCTTCTTCCTCTAAGAAGGCTTACTCTCCTTATTAGTTTTACCTAATAAGGAGTAGGGTAAAATATTATCTATATAGTTATATACTAAGGTACACACACTATTAATAAAGTGTTAATATTTTACCTTAGGCTTTCTACTATTAGGGATAGTATTAAGCACTTTAGTAAGCCCCTTAGTAAGGGCAGCTAGGTACATAGAGCTTTAGAACATATTAGTATATACTTAAGAGCTAGTTAATATTAAGGGATTACCTACTAGGGACAGTACTTATACCTAGCAGTATAAAGGTAGCACGCAGCACTAGTGCTATTATAGTTATAGTAATAACTATAGTAGCAGTTATTATACTATAAAGTAGAATAAATATAATAATAGTACCTAGCCTATAGAGTTATTATCTCCCCCTAATAGGGAAGGTAGTCCCTCTTTTTAGTAATACTATACTTATACTTATATAAGAGTATTAATAGGCCTATAATACTATTACTCTCTACCTCTCTACTCTTAGACCTAGACCTATTCTTAGGGTAAGAGTTATAATAGGTAGGCAGGAAAGGCTTTAGGCAAGGTGCTAGGCAGAAGAAGAGAGTATAAGGGTGTAGCTTATTATTATTATTAAGCAGCTTATTATTAGCAGCAAGTAATATAGGAGTGCTAGGGGAAAGAAGAGAGGGCTTATAAGTAGGATAGGGTAGTAGAGTAGAAAAATTAGCATTCTTATCTAGAAATACTAGGGATAGAGTTCTACTCTCTAACCTAAGAAGGTCCCTAAGTGTTAGAGCCTAACTAGAGCTAGCACTACCTAATAGGAGATAAGAAGGCTATAAGCTATACCTATACATAATCTCTACCTCTATATTAGGTAATACTAGCCTAGAAACCTAAATAGACAAAATAGAGGTAGTAAATAGTATTAGTAATAATAATAACTCTACTAATAACCTAATTAAAATTAGGCTAGTTAAGCAAGTACTACTAGAGCCCCTCTTAAGCTTAAGAGCCTAAGAGGTAATCTTATAAAGTATATAGGGTATAGGAGTATTAGTAGTAGGCAGTAGAGCTATAGGAGGAGTAAGAGGAGCTATAGGTAGAAGAGTAGTAGGTAATATAGAGGTAGAGGAGGCAGCTAGGCTAGCCTTAGGAGGAGGTAGAGGGGCTAGGTTATAAAGTAATATAGCTATAGCCTTAGTAATCTTATAATTAAGGCACTCCTAGTTAATAGGGACGTAGGTAGTAGTATATAAGGTATAAGAACTACAAGACTATATAGTTATTAGTTAATAGCTTATAAGTATTATAATCTATATCTAATTATACTAGAAGAGCTAGGAAAGAAGACTTATTACGCTCTAAGTATTATAATAGAGAGTAATAAGCTTATAAGAGTAAGCTAATTAATATTTAAACTTAGATATAGAAAAGTTACTTATAGTTATAGTAGTAGTAGTAGCAGTATATAAGTAGTAGTAATAGTAGTATAGAGAGTAAGAAAGTATAGCTATAGGCTAATAAGAATAATATTAACTATTTATTATAAAGAAATACGCTACTATAGATTATAATAAAGGTATAATAAATAGTAATATATTACCCCTTAAAATATAGATTAATATTATAAAGGTAAAGAGACAGTTAGTTATAATAATAATCTAGTTAATACACTTTATATATATAAGTCCTTATAGTATATAATACTCTAGAAGGTGTGTAAATAGAATTATAACGCGTAAAGCACATAATTAGAGTTCTAGGCGCTTATATAGTCTTAATAAGATAGTATAAGTATAGTATTAATAAAGGTAAGAGAAGTGTAAGGGTAAGGCACTACTTATACTAGTATAAGCCTAATAAGAGGTCTTAAGCAGCTTAGTCTAGCTATAGGAGCTATACAGCTTATAGGTATATAAATAAGAAATAAATATAGGTTTTAACACTATTAAACTATATTACTATTTAACTAGACACTTAGGGAAGTAGGTTAACTACAACTCTATATACTTAACTTAATAAGCTCTATACACGTTGTTAGTAGGCGTCTACCTTCTAGCAGACACCTAGGGGGTATATTGTAGTAGAGTAGTATAGGTATATAGTTAGGAGTGTTGTAAGATCTCTTATAACGCTCTACTAAGCGGCTTAGCCCTCTATAGGTTCACGTAACCTATAGCTAAGCTGCTCCTAGGAGCTAGAGGATATATATTCTAATAGCTCTATATATAAGTTTGTCCTATCTAATCTTAGTAGAGGTTAGTAGTCTAAATATATTAATTACCTAAATATACTCTTAGCTCCTTATTTCCTCTATAGAAGTTAATTTAGGTTTAAATTATATAAGTAGCACTAGAATATAGTAGTATAGTTAGTAGATTTAAATTAAAAATAAACCTAAGTTAATTTAGGGTTATTATTATATTAGCTAGCTAGCTAGTGCTTACTTATAGAGTAACTACTTATACTAGACTAGCGTTTCCTAATTAAGCCTAGATTTAATCTTATATTAGCTAAGGTTTTTTACATGTCTAGATAACATGCCGCCTTATTTAAATACTAACTTTCCTAAAAGATCCTAATTCCTACACTATAACAAGCTATAGGACATAGATCTATTACGTACCTGTCTAGATATAACGCTTTACTACATAGCTATCAAGATAATAGAGATTATATTGCTAGCAGGAAATATAGAGGAGTAGATTTAGAAAATTATCTACTAGCTTAAAGAGTATAAAAAGTTAGGCGTAATAGTCTAAAATAGTAATATAATATATTTTACTATATATACCTATCTAAATCTATAGGAGCATGCTATTACATATATATAGAAAGATATAAGGGGAAAGCTTTCTTTTAAGGTATATTTCTTTTAAACTATTTACTATGCCTCTATTAATAATATGTAGGGCTATATTGCCTTTACTATCTTATAAACAAAGAATACCTATAGTAGGCGGACTAGAACAAGAAAAAACCAGCATCTTCTCCTGTTACAAACTATAGGAACTAACTTAGGACTAATATAGGATAGTAAGAATTAGCTAGATTTTAAAGCTCCTAAGGTGTTCTAATGTCTAAAACCAGCTTATATTAAGGGGAATATAAAGTTCCTAGTTATTTCTAAAGAGGAAGCATAAATAAAGACTAATAAATCGCTATAGAACATTAATTAGCAATTTATTGCCCTTACTACCTTACTAATCAAAAGAAGCTTAAGGTAATATTGTGCTAATATAAAGTTAATTCTTATAAATTAAAAGTTAAACCTTTAACTAGTACACTATTCTAGATATTCTGCCCTATTAGAAGAAGAGAGTTAGACGTAACAACGTATTAGTTACGCAGACTTGCATAATCTATCCCTAGCTAATCTAATCCTAGAACCTCTAGTTTATAAATCCGCGTAGAGCTATTAAATAAAAATATGCTGTCCTATATATATTAGTTAGGGGGAGGGAGCAAGCAACTCTATAGCTTAGTAGAGCTAATTATACTATACTAATCTATTAATAAGTTGCGTCTTATATTATTAATAAACACTATAAAGGGATAATCCTATAATTATTAACTAACTAGTAGCGGCTCTTCTACTTTGCTATTAGCGTAACTCTAATAATATATAGTCTAATAGCATATATATTAAGTCTAGATTTAATATATTTAGTGCGATATAATTAGTTATTAATCCTATAGTCTAGGACATGTTATAGTCTAATAGATCTACTATTATTTTAGTTAATAGAAGTCTATAGATTAGCTATTATAGATAACTTTAATTTTTTCTAAGGCTAGCTAGTATTATGTGAAATTTTTAACTTCTACTCCCTAGAGTAATAATAATATTACTATAATATAAATTCCTAAATAACTCTTGCTGCCTTAGTAGCACACTGCGCTTGCTCTAATTAGCTAAATATATGTCTAAGTACTATAAAGTTGTCCCTAGAGGCCTTAACTCTAGCCTACCTAGCATCTGTTAGAGAAAATTATAGTTTATAGGGTGCTCTTCTTACTATTTGTCCACAGTCTCCTTTAGAAGCAAAAGCTATACACCCTTGCCTACTATCTTGCCTATAATAGAATATAGTTGGCCCTCTTTTATATACTTTACTAGTTTACTATGTACCTAATTAGCTAGATCTTTACTAGTAAGCTCTTTCTAGGCTTAAGTAATATATTCTACTAACCCTTATATAGGTAGACGCCTACTATTATTAGACTATAATATAATAGCATCCTATAGAGACACTATATATATAATCTAGTATATTAAGTCTTCTATTCTGCGTGACTTACTCTTGCGCAGTTGCGTAATAGTTTCCTAGAGCGCTGTCTTTGTCCTTGCCTTAAAATTAGCATTAGAATTAGTATAGGAATTATGCACGGACACTAGACTATACTAGGTCTTAAGAAGTAGGGCTTTAAGTCCGTTGTAAGCGTGTCTAACTACCTTAATTAAGAGATATTAACTTAGTGTGCACTAGGAGCTAAGAAAAGCTATAGGCTTATCTTTCTATGTCTAGCAGAATTTCGTTACCTCTTCTATGTGCGAATAGTCTTCCTTAGAGATGCGAATAGCTTACTTTACGCTTCTATATCTCTTAATCTTGGTTTTAGAGGCTACTACAGCTTTGCAAACAACGTAGAACTTGTTAAATCAGCTGCAATATCTAGGAAAGGAGCTTGCTTATAGCAGGTTAGCAGAGAACATCCTTTATGGCCGACTTTAGGTTTTCCTTCTTTAGAAGCTCTATAAGTTCTTGAACATCTATTGCTAAAACTTAAGGTAGACAAATACTAAAGATGGGCACGGCCTAATTATAAAAGAAACAGATGCAGGGGGGTCTAAGCAATCCGTAATAGGTGGTCTAAGCAATTATTATAACAACTACTTAGACTATTTTTCTATTTCTATAGGAAACAAGCCTGCATTAGCCTCTAGGCGCCTACTAGGGTAGAGAATAGGGAGTTATAGAATAGCTTATTACATTAGCAGCTAGTAGGAACTTGCTAGACTATTAATAACCCTAGCTTTTAAGTATAGAAGTATAGTGTAGGCATTACTTGTGTCTGTCTAGTAATTATGTCTTAGATAAGACGTCTAAGTCTTTACTAATTAAGAAAGCTATACAAGTTATAATAACTATTATAATAGTTATATAAGTATATAGCAGACTAGTATAACTAAGTTACTACAGAGATATTAGGCATTAATAGGATTACTAAAGATTACGCGTATGTCTAAGTAAATAGAATCCAGCATTTTAAGATCTAAGCAGAGATAAGTAGTCTTTAATATCTTATATTATTGCTCCTATTAGGCTAAGAAGTCCTTCTAACATCTTACTGCTTCTTATTCCTTTACTAGTCTTCTCTACCTTGTTGCCTTCTTTACCTCCTTTCTAGTAAATTATAACTTACAATGCTTAAGATAGGCCTTAAAGGGACGGTCTTTGCAGGCCTTATTACTATTCTTAGCCTAGTGTAGGCGTTCTAGCCCTAGAGCTAGCAAGGGATCTAGGCACGCATTTTAAACCTCTAGACACTGTATTTTATAGGGCATCTTATTATTACTGTTATATTCTTCTATATCTAGAAGCTTGCACACTATAACATTATATTCTAGCTACTTTTAGAAAACTTATAGATTAAAGGGGTAAGTATTATAGTTAGTACTAAAACGCCTATTATAGTTAATTACTTATACTGCTATAGCTATGCCTATGCTAGAGAATTGCTATTAAAGAAAAGAAGCTACATATAATATATTACTACGTTATAGTAATTATATATTTTCTCTATATATTAGGTTTCCTATTTCTAGTTATTAGCTAGAATAATAGGAAACCTATATTATTTAGTGCCTTCTTACTTGTTCTAGTCTCTTTACTTATATCTATTGTTTATATTAGGTTTAGTAAGATTAAGATATCTCTAAGGCTCTATCTTTTTAGAATCTATTATCTTTCCAGCATTGTTTGTCTAGTATATCTAGCTGCAATTCAAGATAATAAAAAGTTCCTCTAGGTAAGCACTAAATACCTTGTTAATCTATATCTAATTAAGTTAGGCTAATATAATCCTTGCTACTATTACTAGCCTTATACTTATATATCTACCTTTCTTTAGGTCTTCTAAAACCTTAAAGGGCCTAAGTCTTGAATATTCTTACTAGTCTACAATTAGACAGTCCTATATAGATACTAGTAGGGAGTAGAGGCTAAACCTTGCGCAATAATATAATAGCCTATTAACCTACACCTTGCACATAAAGGGTAGAAAGCAAAGACACTTAGAAGAAGAAGGTAATTCTAGATCTAAGCATATATACACGTCTAATACCTCTTCTCTACCCTTACTATTACTTTTACTAGCTGCAATTTATTCACCTCCTTCTTAACTTAGAAAGCAACTAAGTACTATAAATACTCTTACTAAAGAAACATTATTTAAATATATATCTATAGTTGCTAACTATAGTAGGATTCTTGTTACTACTAAGGTTAAAAATTATTATAGCTACTAGTAGGACATAGAGCAGCTAGAGTCACGTTATTAGATTTCTTGTAGCTAAAAGTTAACTAGATATATAATGTTCTAGTAATAACCTGCGCTAGTAGTAGTCTTAATTCTATCCTATTTTTATATATTAATTGTTGCAGAGTTTTATCTTATATATACTATATAGTATAAAGCCTAGGTGTTGTTAGTATAAAGCACGCTACTTTGTTTAGATATTATAACTAATTTTAGTAACCTCTAATAGAATTATTATTCTGTGCACAATCTAGGATCTTAAGATTTAAAGTCCTATAGGACTATAAATACAAATACCCCTTTTATACCTTATTATAGCTAACTATTTTAATAGAGACTCTTTTAGCCCTATTAACTTTAGCGCTATTAGATATAATCCTTATAACCTTCTATTAATCTATACGCTTATTAGAAGACTATATTAAGGCCTATAAAATCAGCTAGATAGCTATTATAGTGTTATAATCTTCCTTTTATAACTAACTAGATGCTAACACCTAGCAAATGCTGACACGCTTAGCATAATATTATATAGGCTATCCTATATAGCGCAGTTTTATTATAAGTTACGTAACAAGCTTACTCCTTAGTAGTTAAGCTAAAGTAGGTCTTACATAGAGCTTACGCAGCTTATATTAAGCTTAGTAAGCCTAGCTTACGCAGCTTACGTTAAGCCTAGTAAGCTACTATACTCTCTATAGTATATAGCAAGTAGGAACACAACCCTTATAGTTTGTGTTTAACCTAAGTATTAATCTATAATATTAGATCTTAACCTAACCTTTAAGCTAGACAGTCTACTCTATACTACTTATTATTACCCCTTGCCCTTAAGATAGATAGATTATATCTATACTCCTTAGTGCAAGACCCCTTTAGTTTCCCTAATAGTATTTATCCCTAAGAACTAATTAAATAGTGCTTACAAGCTTTGCTTAAAGTATAACCTTAACATTTTAAATACCCTTAAGATGTCTGCTACCTTAGGAAACTAAGCTACCTCTAGCTTAACGTCTAATAATATAAATATAACTAACAATAGTGCTGCCTACATAGGTAATATTATAGTTAATAAACCTAACCTCTATTATAAAGAACGTAACAAACTTAACAATTAGCTTATATAATAGGACTTGTTCTTTATATTCTAAGGCAAGCGCATTAAAGAGGAAAAAAGGGTTACACTTATTAGCAGCTACATACGTAGCATAGCATTTAAATAGATTAAGCCCTTTATCCTATAGTATAACGCAGGCACTGCTCTAGACAAAGTAGATATCTAGATAAAAGACTTTAATACTTTTAAGAAATAAATTAAACCTATGTTTAGTATGTTTAACAAAGTTATAAGCGCTAGACGCAATATCTAACATATTAAATAAACTAAGTTAGCTACTAACTATACTATAGAGTTTTAGTAACTTACTATATATACTAACTAGGACAATACTACACTTTTAACTATGTTTAGATAAGGCCTTAAACTAAAGATTAAGGAAGAGCTAATGCACACTAGCGCTAGCACTAACACCTTTACTACCTTAGTTAACACTGTAATTAATATTAATGTTAAACTATACAAGCTATAGTTAGAATTATAAGATAACCCCTAAGTAAGAGTTACTAATTCTATACTATAGACCTTTAGAAACTAATAGAAGAATAACATCTAATAAGAACAGCGTAGAGGACGCTACTAGTCTAACATATTATAACAAGTCTATACTAGAACTAATATAGGATACTATAGCGCTAAGGCTATAGACCTTTCTAACATTAATAAAGGACCTAAGCAGTAGAATGCAAAGAATAAGAGTAGTTCTAGAATAAGCAAGCCTCTAGTAACTTACTATAGCTATAGCAAACAAGGCCACTTTACTAGAGACTATTGCAGCAAGAATAAGGTTATGCAACAGCTTAACATATTATCTAGTAAAAGAGTTAGCTTTACTAATACTAGTAACTAGGAAATAATTACTAATAACATAGGACGTCTTATAGAAGATCTAGAGACAGAATCTAGGATAGATAACAAATACATTAAACCTAATAAGAACTAATAAAATGTCTAAAGCAGCACACCTATACTATACTAATAGTTAGAAGAAGTCTATACTACTACACAACGTAGATCTGCTAAATATTAAGAATATTATAACTAGATGCTCTAGGTCCTAGACTAATAACTAGAAGCTAAGCACTAGGCTAATACAGCATAACATATTAGTAATAAACGCATAGCACATAATAATAAAGAAAGTATAGGATACTATACACTAAATAATAATATACTTAATATTATAGATAATAAACCTACAGTAGCTTATATTTAGTTATAGAAGTTACTACAGAGATATAATAATAGCAAGACACTAGTTATAGTAGCCTTAGACCTATAAGTCTATAAGAACTATAAGAATACGTTAGTATCTATCTATAAACTCCTAAAGAAACCTAAAGAATAGTATAATAAATAGTTTGCAGACTATTAACAAAACAACTATATAACTATTAAAATGCTGCAACGCGCTAACTAAGATATCCTAGCATAGGATAAACCTAACTTTAGGCAAATGCCTATATAATAAAGAACAATGCCTTAGTACCTAATAGACATAAGGAACCTCCTCTACTACACCCTTTTATAGATAGCCTATAGCATAGACTTATGCACAGTACACTATAATAATAAAATAAATAGTAGATGGTTTCCTAGCATAAAACAACACTGCTATAATAAATAGTATAAACATAAGGATAATATATGCAAAGTTCACTTATAGGATAAGTAATAACAACACTACTTCTTAGGAGAGAAAGACACTTAGTATGTATATATTAAATAGTTACTAATTAATAATTACTACTTAAACCTATATTAGTAATAATACCTACATAACAACTATAAAGGCTATAAGGTAGCTAAGAGGCAGTAAGGATTCCTTAAATATAAAGAAGTATTAGATAGTAAGAACAAGTCTTTTTTAGACTAGTATAAATAATATGCGCTAGGGATTAATCTATTAATAATATTAGTACTAATTGCCTAGTTACACTCTCTATTAAGTTAGGAGGAGTATAGATGCAGGCACTACTAGACTATAGATTATAGTCTAACTACATCTCTTTGCAAGTAATATAGCTAGCTAGACTATACCCTACTTAGAAGATAGAACCTTACCTACTATAAGTAGCTAATAGAGAACCTATACCTAAGGAATTAGAAATAACTTATAAGGTATTATCTATTCTAATAACTATCTAAGAACACTATAAGGAAATAACCCTAGACGCTTTTAGGATAGCCACTTATAATATTATATTAGGAATTCCCTAGTTATAGAAGTATAACCTATAGATAGATTAGGCACTTAAGAAGCTTTTGCTAAAGCACTATAAATGTAGCACAATATAGTTAGAACCTGCGCAGACTATAACATAACTAGTAGATAAGAAGACAATTAGTAATATTACTTTAACTAAGACGTACCAAGATAGAGTAGTTAACTATATAGAGAGTAACCAGCCCTAGCCTTATAAAGTAGTAGTTAAGAAGAAATATGCAACTCCTAGCATCCTAGATATATATTAATAATACACATAGATGTTTAAAGAAGAGCTTATAGTAAAAGCCCTGCCTAAGCATAAACCCTAGGATTATAAGATTAAGCTCTAGAAAGGAAAGCAACTAACTTTTAGGCCACTATACTAGTTATTAGAAAAGGAACTTAGTGTACTACACAAGTACATTAAGGAGAACCTTTAGAAGGGATTTATTAGAAGATTAGAATCACCTATAGGGTACCCTATTCTCTTTATACTAAAGAAAGATAGCAAGCTATAACCTTATATTAACTTTAGAAAGCTTAACAACATTACTATTAAGAATTAATACCTATTACCTAATATATTAGAGTTATAGGATTAATTATAAGGAGCTTAGTACTTTACTACGTTAGATTTAAGAGGAGTATATAACCTTATCTGCATAAAGAAAGGTAAAGAATAGAAGATAGCATTTAGAACAAGATATAGACTATATAAGTACCTAGTTATGCTATTTAGTTTAATAAATGCACTAGCTACGTGCTAGGAATTAATTAACAATGTTCTTAGGGCATACCTTAATAGAATAGTAGTAGCATACCTAGATAATATCCTAGTATACTCTAAGATACTAGAAGAGCACACACAACACGTTATAGAAGTGCTAGAATGCTTAAAGCAAGTAGAACTCTAACTAAAACCTAAGAAGTGTAAATAGCATAAGGAAGAAGTTAAATTCCTAGGGTTTGTTGTAGGACAATATAGAGTTAAGATAAGTAATACTAAGATTAACATAGTAAAGAATTAGCCTACCCTAATAATAGTTAAAGGAATTCAAGAATTCCTTAGGTTTGTTAACTTTAACAGACAATTTATTAAGGATTACTTAAAGAAGGCCTTACTGCTTACAAAGCTTATATAGAAGGATACACCCTTCTTATAAGGAAAAGAATAAGATAATACATTTAAGTTATTATAATAGGTATATATTAATCCCCTAATACTAATTATATTTAAGAGTAATAAACTGCTTTAAATAGAGATAGATGCCTTAGACCTAGTATTAGAAGTATGCATTACGCAAGAAAAAGATAGATAATAGCACCTAATTACTTATTACTTACGTAAGTTCTTAGGACTAGAAGAACGCTATAATATATATAACAAGAAACTCTTAGCAATTATATTATCCCTAGAACATTAGTAAGTATACGCTAAAAGCTGTTTAGACCTTATAATCTATATAGATTATAAGAATTTAGTATACT
>JAGKPY010000273.1:0-12041 GCA_022609225.1 Boeremia lycopersici | reverse complement strand
AACGCATTCTTATAGTTCTTATAGACTTATAGGTCTAAGGTAACTATAACTAGTGTCTTACTATTATTATATCTCTATAGTAACTTCTATAACTAAATACAAGCTACTATAGGTTTATTATCTATAATATTAAGTATATTATTATTTAGTGCGTAGTATCCTACACTTTCTTTATTATTGCGTGCTATGTGTTTGTTGCTAATACGTTATGCTACGTTAGCCTAGTGCTTAGCTTCTAGTTATTAGTCTAGGACCTAGAGCATCTAATTATAATATTCTTAATATTTAGTAGATCTGCGTTATTTAGTAGTGTAGACTTCTTCTAACTATTAGTGTAGTATAGGTGTGCTGCTTTAGACATTTTGTTAGTCCTTATTAGGTTTAATATACTTATTATCTATCCTAGATTCTGTCTCTAGGTCTCTTATAAGACGTCCTATATTATTAGTAATTATTTCCTAATTACTAGCATTAGTAAAGCTAACTCTTTTACTAGATAACATGTTAAGCTGTTATATAACCTTATTCTTACTATAATAGTCTCTAGTAAAGTAGCCTGCTTTGCTATAGCTATAACAAGTTATTAGTAGCTTGTTAGTTCTAGAACTACTCTTATTCTTAATATTCTACTACTTAGGTCCTTTATTAATGTTAGAAAGGTCTATAGCCTTAGCACTATAGTATCCTATATTAGTTCTAGTATAGACTTATTAGGACGTGTTAGACTAGTAGCGTCTACTATGCTGTCCTTATTAGAGGTTATTTTTCTATTAGTTCCTAAAGGCATATAGTGTAGAATTAGTAGCCTATACTTAGAGGTTATCTTATAATTCTAACTATAGCTTATATAGTTTAATATTAATATTAATTGCAGTGTTAACTAATATATTAAAGGTGTTAGTGCTAGCGCTAGTACGTATTAGCTCTTCCTTAATCTTTAGCTTAAGTCCTTGCTTAAACATAGTTAAAAGTATAGTATTGTTCTAGTTAGTGTATGTAGTAAGTTGTTAGAACTCTATAGTATAGTTAGTAGCTAACTTAGTTTATATAATATACTAGATCTTATGTCTTACGCTAGAAACTTTGTTAAATATACTAAATATAGGTTTAATCTATTCCTTAAAAGCATTAAAGTCCTTTATCTAGACATCTACTTTGTCTAGGGCCTTGCCTACGTTATACTATTATATAAAGGGTTTAATCTATTTAAATACTATGCTATGTATATAACTACTAATAAGCATAACTCTTTTAATCTCTTTAACACGTTTACCTTAGAATAAGAAGAATAAGTCCTATTATATAAGCTAATTATTAAGCTTGCTATGTTTGCTATAGTAGAGATTAGGTTTATTAACTATAATGTTACCTATATAGGTAGTACTATTATTAGTTATGTCTATATTATTAGACATTAAGCTAGGGGTAGCTTAGTTTCCTAAGGTAGTAGATATCTTAAGAGTGTTTAAAATGTTAAGGTTATACTTTAAGCAAAGCTTATAAGCACTATTTAATTAGTTCTTAGGGATAAATACTGTTAGGGAAACTAAAGAGGTCTTATACTAAGGAGTATAGATATAATCTGTCTATCTTAAGGGCAAGAGGTAATAATAAGTAGTATAGAGTAGACTATCTAGCTTAAAGGTTAGGTTAAGATCTAATATTATAGATTAATACTTAGGTTAAACATAAACTATAAGGGTTGTGTTCCTACTTACTATATACTATAGAGAGTGTAGTAGCTTACTAGGCTTAACATAAGCTACGTAAGCTAGGCTTACTAAGCTTAACATAAGCTGCGTAAGCTCTATGTAAGGCCTACTTTAGCTTAACTACTAAGGGGTAAGCTTATTATATAACTTGTAATAAAACTACACTATATAGGATAGCCTATGTAATATTATGCTAAGCGTGTTAGTATTTGCTAGGTGTTAGCATCTAGTTAGTTATAAAAGGGCGATTATAATAGATGCTAAGGATAGTAATTAGTCTAAAGAATAGATTTACTTACTATAATTCCTAATAAGTATATTCTATATTATATAGTTATTGCCTATAGGTAGTGTACTAGTTAAGTGTTAGCAACTTGCTTAGGGTAGTAACTTGCTTATAAAACACGTTATTCTAACTTCTAATATTAAAAACTAGTATAAGAGATCTATATCTAGTATAAGTCTCTAATTTATCCTTTATTACTAAAAGAGAGAATAGAGTTAGACTCTTACTATTGCTACAAGTAGTTAAAGTTCCCTTAAACTAAGACTCTATAAGGCTAAATACATACTTTGTCTTATATATTATCTCTACTAATAGATTCTGTTACAAAATCAAGCCTCTTGATTATAACTAAGTATCGCCTTCGTATATCGCACCAGCACAACTTCGCTGTTACACCTAGGCGATCTACTAACACATCCATAAGCAGCCCTAGTATAGGCTGTGAGCTCTCGCTTAGCTAGTCACGTGACCTATACACACTTCTTCCCTTTGTATATAAATTGGACCTTCATTAGGTAGTAAATAGACACTGATTAATTAAGTATAGTCTTACAAGCTTGTCACAGATTCTTTTTTATATAATCTAGCTTCTGGTTAGTTTATGCGAATTAAGAGATTGTTTCAACGAACCTTTGACTTTGAAGGATACCTAGCTACTATTACATAACCCAGGATGGAGATAAGTAACATAACAGATCCTATAGCATAGTATGCGAACTGGTCGTATATCTGAGGGAAGACCAGGACCCACATTCCAAATGGCGCGAATGTCCAAATTGTACCGATGATCTGGAGGAAGCAAAAGACGAGTGAAAGGCCCTCCCTTGACCCTCTCCGCAGGGACTCATGTAAGGGACCCGCCGCAGCAACGACGTTCGTAAGACCAAACCATTGCATGACACACTCCTCGCCCATGAGAACGATGCCCAAGAAGACAATGGCATACATGGCTAAGACGTTTGCAACAGTGTAGAAAAGAACTGAAGACAGCGGCGGGTCCGGACCAAAGAATGACGAGAAGGTTTCCTTCCTATCTTTCGTGATGGTCTTGTAGATGCACCAGATCTCTAGCAAAGACCACACAAAAAGTCCTTTGGACATTCCTGCTAGATACCAATGGTTGTCGTATTGAGGCGC
Source organism: Boeremia lycopersici (assembly GCA_022609225.1). Classification (NCBI taxonomy): domain Eukaryota; kingdom Fungi; phylum Ascomycota; class Dothideomycetes; order Pleosporales; family Didymellaceae; genus Boeremia; species Boeremia lycopersici. The sequence continues at coordinate 8,906 of JAGKPY010000273.1, read as the reverse complement.
GGCTTGACCAAGAAGGTAACACCAAGTAGAGTCGTGAGCGAGGTAGAAGGTATGCATCCAGAATGGCATAGGGTCTCTCCCTTCAGTAAGCATTTTCCGAACACACATAAAGTATGTAAGGAACCCAACAGCTGCAGAGACTGTAGAGGCTAGAAGTAAGGGCTTGTTGTCGAACGTGAATTCCTCCACGATATGTTGGTAGTAGTTGACAGACATGATGATTCGATAAAAGATAATTTAGATGTTAGGTATTGTACAACATGCAGGCCGCTATCTATAAACAAATATCTGGATAAACAAAGGCCCTAAGAAGTCGAATCAATGTTCCGACAGCCGAGCCGGACCAGGCCGGATAGGCAACTTTTGTTTCAGATTAATGTGTGATGCACGTTTCTGCTATGAACTTGCGTAAGAATAAAAGTACTGCTACGACCATTCGATCGGCTACGGATACTCGAAGTTACCGAGAGCTTTGGCCAGTGCACATACCTATAAATCCCCAGAAACGGACCGTCGCAATATTATATTCCGATGCTCACAGCTCATCTCATATCATACCCGAAATATTACTGATCAACTTATTTGAGGTTAAAGCTGTTATAAATAGCACCGCTTTGGTTCTGTGCATAGTTACCAAGCTACAAGGATGTTACCTATATAACGTACCTCATGAGTACCTAGATAAGTCGGCCGCTTTTGCCAAGACCCTGCCATAATTTCTCCACCACACTAATGCCTACCTAATAGGACCACTCAGACGTATTAAGAGAGAGTTAGGTGTAGCTTGCGCTTGAAGCTGTCAAACAAGATACGAAGATGTCTTAACAACGCGCTACAGTCCACTGAGTTGCTCCTCGAAAACTTCCTTCTTGATACGGACAGACATTTCGCCTAGTGGGGTCAGGACTGCGACGAAAACGATGGATTTCTTGGCACTCCGCGCTTGATAGTTTGCGCCAGTATATCAAAGACTGATCTTGAGAACATATTTGAAGGGCCGCTTACGGATCATGACAGGTCGGGCACCATCAGTTTGGTTTCGCTCGAGGAAGAGGAAGAGCAATTTCTAGGTCTGTCATACATAGTGCCACGGATTTTAGAGCTTTTCGAAACATCAGGATAGGAGAATCTCGTCAATGATAGGACTGATATACCACAAAGTCTGCTAAGATCTGAAGACCAAGGCTTCTAAACGCCGGCCATCACGTGAAGGAATGTCTGGACTCTGATTGGCATCGCCTCTTCGATTTGATGTCAACATGAACCCTAGCTTTACGATGAACAAGTCTGAAACGTAAATTCGCAGAACAAAGGTTTGATAACATGGGGATATCTCGAGATCTGTCTGTTTACTGTTCTCCGCATACTGCTTTCGCATTTCGAAGACATGGTTATGGTCAGACGGCTCTTTTCCGAGCTCGATACCCGCACGACCACCTTCGCTGAACGTTCAGCGATCGCAAGTCTTAAAACATTATTCAAGATAGATAAATGGGCTGCAAGTAGATTCAGTACATAGGTCGACATACGGCACAGCCATACAGCTAGAGCATACTCCGGCATTGTATTGCCGAAGACGTTGCTGGAAGACTTGCCACCTTACTCGTGCAGACTATGAGATGCGGTTCTCTGCCAGAAGCAGATATTATGAGTCTTTGGATAACAATAAGCCGAGAAGTATCGAATGCTGGCTCTCATGGTAGCTCTTTGTAATCGAACCGCGCTTTTTCCAACCGGGCTGGCTCATTTTGGTTCAAGGATGTGTCAATTGACTTCACGGCTGCTTGGTCACCACGAACTCATGTCCAGATGAACCAGTGTTGTTCCATCCCCTACTCACATCAATTCTGTATCGAAGTCTGATTGATCCTCCTCTAACTGTCCGTCACCTGCCTGTAATACCTCCGCCAGTAGTAGATCAAATCCGACTTCCTCTGACACTTCTTGATGTTTCTCAAAACCATAGCTGCTCCAGAACATCCCGAAACCAAGAAGCTCGCCATGGATTTCTTCTTCATCGATAGTGGCCAGATTGAGAACGAAGACTTCTCCAGGTTTCAGCCAGTTGTGAACCGAAGAGCATTTCTCTAAGCTTGAAACGTGGAAGATGAAATAGTGTATAGTAACTGATGGCGCCATCAAAGCTTTCGGGTCCGAACGTGAGCGCCGCGATATCCCCTTCAATCAGCTTGGCTTCCGGACAATAGCCTTTCGCCATCTCGAGATGTTCAATTGAGACATAGTTTGCAACCACCTGAACGCTCTGATCAAGGAGCGATCCCAAGACAGGAATACCTGGACCACAACCAAGGTCCATGATGAAAGGTGAAGGCTGTAGCTTCTCCGGGGGCATCTGGGTGTATCTTTCTCGAGGTGACTTTTGGCCCTTGACACACTGCAAGTACCATTCGAGATACTGTCGTATGCGTACTTGACGACAGCTTCAGGTGCGTCTGTACTGCATCTTCAAGGTAGCTAAAATCGGCGGGACATATAGGATGCCTGATAGTAGCTTCGTGTACCAGAGATGATTGCGGTGTATTTGCATCAATTATCTTGTCCAGAGCAATTCAATGTGAGTCTCATGACCGTTCTTGCGCATTTCGACATTAAGCGTACCTGCAGCTGGATTCCGATCATCGTTTGTACTATGTGCCGACCATACCTGTAGTAATCCGGTCGTGTTATTTTGCGTCGTTCATTGCACCAACGAAGTTGTCGCAAAGGCTTTTCAAGTATTGATAGCACGTAGACACCAAGAACACCGAATCGTGTTATGTGTATTCTCGTTTGATGAGAGTTTGATAAGCAAGATTAGGCAACAGCCACCACAGTTCATGTTTCGCGTGCTTAGATAGGTAGTAGTTCTCGTGAATCTAGCGCGTTTGTTTACGAACGATCAGGATCATTATTCCCGGAATTGACGCAAAATCGTACGATTGAAGATTTGCGGACGCGGGAGTCCGCCCCTCCCAGCACCTCGCACCGAGCCGTGCCAACTGTACATACCCCATCCTCCTCCATGTTTCGTTCTATGCTAGCTGTAAGTACTATGGAAACGCTAACACACTTTACTACCCTTCATCAGCTCTTAGTCTACCGTCCCATATTCTACCTAGATCAACCAGGAATCTTATCGTTTCGTCGCGAAAAAGGCATTCTACGCGTAGTAGCCTTTTACATAACGACTCGTCGAGGAATCGTGGAGCAAATCACGTTAAATGCTGTCTCGACCGAAATGAGGCTGAGATTGTTCTTGTGTTCAGAAATCATACGCACTTTCGCTTCCCTACGCAGTATGTCAAGTGTAAGCTGAAAAATCAGCCTCGCGATCAAACTTCGGAGCAAAAACTAAAGTGCGCTGCTGCATATAAAGGCAATACCCGTTCGCGCGGAGCTATGTACGCACTAAGTATAGCTTACCGGGTAAGAACGAGCTGGCGAATAAGAGTCGTGCGAGTGATCCTCGCGACCCATGCATGTTTCCTAAAAGGTGTAGTCTCGGGCTGTCAGAGACCGCACGGTGCAATAGTAGACGAATCATCTTCTTAAGGCTGCTGTGCCTGTGATGATCAGGGAAGGGAAGTTGATCCTTATACCACCTACATGAACAGGCCTTGCCGTGGTTTATCTGCGAATAAATACTGCCCGTCACCCCACTCCATGATTTGCGAAGTCGTTCTAGCAATTCCGCAGTCTTTGACCCTCCAGGTGCCATACCACCAACTTGTAGCCTATCTTTTAGCGTCGAAAGTCAGAACATCTCTCGAAATTCCGTGAACTATGGCCCATCAAGGACTTCGAGGCCGACAGGCCTCAGATACAATGGCAAGCTCGTCGTCCTTTTCCCGGCCCACACAACCAACAATAACGATAGCCTTGTCGACAACATTCGCCCCGCCAGCTTCATGCACCCTGAATCGCTTGACGATTCAACCACCGCCTTTTTACAACATCTGGGCCAACGATCCTGTCCCGGTCGCTAACACTACATTCACGGATTGTTACCCCAGCCAATTCCTCCAGAGCTACACGTCGATCTCTTCGGCGAGTGTCGGATCGAGTGTAGTTCCTGTCATGAGCCCATTAGTATGTCCGCAGAATTTTTGCGTTCAGTATGCACGGGAAAATTACATGGCGTGTTGCCCATCGTAGGTCACGCCCTAGTTGAAGATCGTTTGTCGAATTGCGGCTGACAATTGCAGAGGGTATAAATTCACCCCGCCAGAAGACCCACTCATAGCGAGTCGTCCAGCCTATGGCGGTACATGTTACAGCCCCTTCACGGTGGGTGTGACAGAAACGGCTGTGGCATACGATGCAGATGGATCGACGCGTTTGCAACCGTGGGCGGCTACTACAACTGGTGCTAATGCTTATGCGCATCCCATTGATGGTTTTGCCGAGAACACTCCTTCTGTTGGCTGCATCGCTCCAATATCAACGTCGCTATCGAGCAACTTCTCGTCAGCTGAGACAACATCTTCATTATCAAGCGCGGCGACACTAAGCGGTGCACCAACTACGGAAGGAAAATCCAGCAAGACTTCCAGCGGGACAATCGCTGGTGCTGTTGTAGGTGCAGTTGTTGGACTCGCCGTCATTGTTGGACTCGTTTTCTTTCTCCTGCGAAGACGCAACCGTCAATCAAGGCCCAGCGAACCCGAGATTCATCAAATCGACGACATTCAGAGTCATAGAGCTGAGAAAGACGGAAAAGTGATTCTTGGGGAAGTAGATGCTGGCGTTCCAGTTGCCGAGCTCGCAGCGCGCCCGGACAAGTATGCCTATGTTCAGGGCGCACATGAAATGCATGCTGGAGTTGCGCACGAGATGCCGACAGGTCCCGAGTTGTATCCTAGCAGTGACCGCACTGGTCCATCTGCAAAGTAATCTGGGTAGAACAGTGGACGCCGAGTTAGTCAAGATTCTATGAAAGTCTTTCTTGTTGTATCGAGCTGACATAGCTGAACGTGAGCCTGCTTTCTACTGATTCTGCGTTCATTGTTTGATGGGCAGAGTAATATGATACCTAGCAGTAGTTTGTGTAGTCCACTGGGCGTCTAGAGCCACATACTTGTAACATTAGCGTAGAGTATTGAGGCGCATCAGGAGCTCTTAGAGAATTGAGAAGTTGTCCAACAAGCAATATAGCAGCAGCGGATTTGTTGATGAGGGCACTAGCGTGGATACCGACTACGGTATTGCTATAAGTGCCACAGCAGATCGCAGTCGCTGGTAAATTCCTTCTTTTCATGTTGTATCTCCGAGTCTGGATTTACTCGCTTGTCCAGTTGAGGATGAGGCAGTGTTGAGTAAAGGACTGGTGCGCTGAGTTTGCACAAGCTGGATATTCCTCCGAACCCGGAGTCTCACGCCTTGAAGTAGATCTTTTAGGCTCTGGATGTCTCACTATCAACGCAAGGACGAGTATTACGACTGGATACCGCAATATTGAATACAACTCCATACAAGACTACATTGCTATAGACCTGATCTTGTAACAGCATTGAATATTCAAAGGTCAGTGTGGATGAAGCCAAACTCGTCTTGTTAGTGAACTTGCAGTGCGACTTGACGCACCTAGTGCCAGACCTGTAGCCAAATATTGAATCAAGCCCAAAGAAAATGAAGACAGCAGATTATTCCCACTGCGACTTCTGGTTCTTCTCCAGTGCTTGTAACCCGCCTGCTTTAAAATATGACCATAGCTTTCCGTATCGAATAATGAATTGTATAAATTAAAACAACTACAAAGACACTGAATTGAAAAGGTCAGACGTAGTACAATATAAGGTTCGTGATCTTAGCCCAGTCTAAAACAGCCGTGAATAAAATTCAGACTAAGCTCTAGAAGAGGGCGTTGTTTGCGCAAGTAAATACGTTAAGAGGGTCGTCAGGGTCTTGCACCCTGGCGCTCAGGTCCGAGATGGAGGTATATAGGCCGAATACGGTGAGAAAGGCAGAAGCTGTAACTCGTCAATCGGGAACAGTAGAGGTAACACTACCCTGGAGTGCTTACCAAAGATCATGAACCAGTTGAATAAGGCGAGGGATGTCTTCTTCCGGTTGATGAATTGTTGGCCCCAATTCAGGATAATCCATTGTGCGTTAGCCATTCCGAAGGTAAACTGTGAATTGGGAAGTCAGCAATGGAGAACTACAACATTTGCGAATAGAACTCACCCATGTAACGAATAGCGCAGAAGAGATACCTGATATGCTGCCAAAAGTTGGGATTGCATTCGCAAGTACGAAAGCAAAGACCCAGAAGAAAGTGCCAAGGCCAAGCCAGACGCCCCAGGTTAGGGGCGTATTATCGGTCAGTCGGTATCTGGTCTTTATCATTTTGTCCATCACTACGTTGTACATGTAATTTATGCCTGTGTGGCCCGAAGACTAATCCGGAGCCTAGTAAAGTTGGGAAAAGAATTCCGTAGACAGCCTTACTTGCGGTTCCAGGTGCAGATCCCAGGGCAGGTGATACTACATATTGGCCGGCAAGGTGATAGACTACACATGCTGTGACGACATACATAGGTACACCAATGGCATTAAGCCAGATGATAGCCGGAGTGTAGTCCTTGCTTCTGCGCCCAGATAATCAGCATACACGCTTATGATCTTCGGAAGCCAAGTTATAAACTTACGGGTTCCGCATCTCGCACATTACAGTAATGAAGGCTTGATTACCCGCATATGCAAAGGCTACGTTCAGTATGGACTCGAACTGTTGATTCATAGTTGCTCTCGGGTTGGGACCAAGACGCATTTGCAAGGGCTGGTTGGCCGGCTCACCCCAATAACCACTGCCCCCATTAGCGACAGCTTCGTAATCAGGGCCATTAAAAGCCAGTGCAATGACCACAATCAGCACAGCAGTGACTAAATATAGTTAGCACTCAGTCTGACAACATACCTGAAGGACCTACATATACTGATAGTAGCTGGAATGCCGAACCAGCCAGCGAAGTTCAACGATCGTGGCATGCAAAGCAACCAACACATGGTTATTGGGATGCCGATGAAACCAACTGTGCATAAAGCATGCTCGGTCATAGTGTTGAGGGCGATAGAAAGCATGACGTTGGCGCTGGCACAGATTAAACATAGGTTTAGCACGTGTGCCACACCAACTAGGATCTCCAGAGGCTTGCCGCCCTTAATCCTAGCGACGTCTACAACATCTCTGATGGAAGGGTAGCGTCGATAAAACTGGATTAGAATATAGGCTGCGTAAGTCGCAAGAACACCCACAGTGATAACTGAACCAGTCAGTACAGTGTGCAACATTGCAGGTAGACTAAGGATACGGATTCCGACCTGGTTTGTGAAGAGGATCAACTATATTGTGTGAGCTGGTGTCACTTCAAAGATCAGATGATCTTACAGCAGTCTGTGAAGTGTCAGCTAATACTACTATGCAGGACAGAAGCTACCTACTCGAACCATACCAAGCTTCTTTCCGCCATATGGGTCGTGAATCTCTCCAGTCTGGTTACTGCAAGCGTCAAAAATGACCCGGCTCACTCCGTTCCTTCCTGTCTGCAAGGGCTTGGTCATTCTCTGAACCCCGTGGATAGTCATTGAAGCTGTCCAAGGAACCCCCTTGCGGTTGTTGTACGGGATGATCCATGAAGTAGAGGCAGAGGTGTAGAATGTAGATCGATAAAGTTCAGTGATAACAAAATGGGGTGGAAGAGGGGAAAGGCTCTTATAGAATGATGGGCTTTCAATACTCATCACCCAGAGCCTAGCAATTTGGTCAAGGCCAATACAACTGCCCAGCGTAGTTTCGAGGCGTTTGGTTGGCAGCATCATCTTTCGTTGCTATATGCTCAGCGCCACTGCTTGGGACGTGGCCTCGCGTGGCATGCATCATCAGAAAGACCAACAGCTGCAATCACTGTATCCAACACATGCGTAGATCATCCGCGAGACATTTCTTACCTTTCACGCAGTCTTGACCAACGTGCCAACAGTACTGACTAAAAGCGCACTGCCTAGGTTTTGGGAGCCTATTGGGTGTTGCAGAACAAGCTAGTTCGCGCACGGCAAAATGTGTAGCTAAGCTGCTCCAACAGACCAGGCAGGTACCAAGTACTTTAACACTGGATTAGCTTATTAAGGCATCTTATTAATTAAGAGGTAAAGTTTAGTTATTAAGTTTTAAGCTAGGTATATTATCTACTAATATACTAAGCTGCTCTAATATATCTAAATACTTTAGCTTCTATACCTAGGAAACTAAGCTTTATATTAGGTTAGTATATATACTATATTTATTCTAGAATCTATATATAGTTAGAATTATTAGTCTATATTAGTCTAAATAATTATTAATATAATACCTATAATATATTAAAAGGTTAAACCTAAAGTTACTACTTTCTTAGTCTAGAATTATAGAGAGAAGTAAGTATAGTAGAATAAAGTACTAAGTATATCTCTAGCTAGTATAGTTATTATATTAGAAAGAGTAAAAGTTAGATATACTAGAGTTCTATTTAAACTATACTAACCTAGACTTAACTTTTTAGTTTAATATACTAAGCTTATACTAGTAAATAGGTATAAAGTATCTAAAAGTAAATATTAAGTAAGGTAGAGTCTAGATATATTATATAATATATCTTTACTCTACCTAGAGTTTACGCTTACTAGTATAAATTTTATATAATCTTTACTTACTTAGTAAAAGCTTAATATAGATAAAGTTTAAGTAAAGTCTAGATTTTATAATATAAGTATTAATTACTTTATTTATAACATAAGTATATAGCAAGTGCACTAAATAAGCAAGCATACTACCCTAATAAGCTATTAGGGCTCTACTACTTTAAACCTTAATATCTTAATAACCTAATTTTAAACTACTTTTAAAAGAGGAGAGGATTAAGCTTACC
>JAGKPY010000272.1:0-12076 GCA_022609225.1 Boeremia lycopersici | reverse complement strand
TTTTTTTTTTTTTTTTTTTTTTTTTTTTTTTTTTTTTTTTTTTTTTTTTTTTTTTTTTTTTTTTTTTTTTTTTTTTTTTTTTTTTTTTTTTTTTTTTCCCTTTCCCCCCCCCCCCCCCCCCCCCCCCCCCACAATCCCCCTACTGCCGCTCATCCTTCCTTCCCCCCACTGCCGCTCATACCTCCCTCTAACCCCCTACTGCCGCTGAGACAGAGGTACGCTTACCGCGCACTTCCCGCTGCTGACGTCGTGGTGCTTGGTGCCGACGAAGGCGTAGATGAAGTCGTAGATGTAGATGTAGAAGGCGACGCAGACGGGCTGCCCATGCGCGGGCCCAGGCCGGCTGTGAAGGCTAGCGGGACCATGGCTTGGGTGTGAGGCGTCGGACTGGGGATTTGGTCGGGACCCGGGTGGGTGGAAGGTCGGGGCGGGGCCTGTGGCGTCGGTGGCTTCTGGGGGTGTGGGTGAGGCTACAAGAGGTGTGGGCGAAGCTGTGTGCGCGTGGGTCTAGCGGGACTGAGGGAGGGTGTGGGAAGGGGTGGATAGGGCGCGGTGATAGTGCAGTGCTGTGCGAGGTGCGGTACCGAGGGCTGTGGGATCGCGGTGCCAGTCTCCAGCCGATGCGTCGGATCTGGGGGGAGAGCGGGAGTGGTGTGGTGATGGTCTTTTTGCACAGTGACGTGCGATCTCGCAAGGGGATCCTCAATAGACCGCTGTGACGATGCGGGAATGCAACCGGCGTCTCAAGTCTCCAACTGTACTATCTGAATCGAGATAAGGAGACAACAATCCGAGTATATCGCGAAGACCTGTGGAGTCCAGTATCGCCGCCGTGTTGCTTGCCAGTCTTCTTCTCCCGCCCTCGACACTATATATGCCCACTCCACACCCACACAGCCCCGGTCTCCATCCTCCCCCTCGACTGAAACCTTCCATTCGTATACCCCCATCTCACCTCACCCACGCCTCCTCCCTCATCCAGCCTAAACCGCACATGACCGCCCCCGTCCGCACTTCCCAACCCAGCCGTGCCCCGGCGCCACCCTTCTTCGCTCCCGATACTGCTGGCGCGTTGAGGTGTTTTGCATCTGTCGTCCAGTGTCTGGATGTGGACGTGAGGCTGACAGATGGAGCCGCAGGCTTGGCCACGGTGGGTGCTGGATACGGACTAGCGGACCGGATTGGGGAGGCGGTGCGCGGGTGTGATTGGCTGGGGGGTTTCTGGTGCTTGGAAGTCGGGATGTTGCTGCGTGGAGACGGCGCGGTTGGCTGGGTGATGTTCAGGTGGGTTTCTTCGCGAGGGCGCGCTTGAGCGGAGTTGTGTGTATGTGGTCTGGGCTGGGACTCGTGCGTTGGATGGCGACGAGGATGTCGACGGGAATGACGGTGTTGCTTCGTTCACGTAAGCTGTCCAGTGGATACATGTCACTGCTCGCGGTTTTTACTGCATGGTGTTAGGCAAGCTTGCGTACGGCGATTTCACAGTCAAAGAGAAACGCTCAATACTACTTTAGTACATTAAAAGTAAGTTGCTGTCCTGCATAATATCCCTCTCTTACAGTGAAACAGATGAAGCTTGCTGACCTGTCATGTACGATATACCGTCAGGCGAAAGAAGAGACAAAGGAGCGAAATCCCCAAGTGACCGTAACGTAGGTAGGGTATCATTCGACAAAAAAGTGAGCAGTCCCGTTCATACCATCAACGCACCTGGAAGCCTTATACCTGCTTGTGACCTACAGGATAACCAGACAAGAACAAATGAATTCCTTAAGCCGGATTGTGTCCATCTCTGACGAGGCGTCTGTGAGAACTATGCTGAGCATGCAGCACATCCATAACACACGCCCAAACCGCTGAGGCCCTACCAACCGTCAGTAAGCCCTCAACACTACACCTCACACTTACGCCGCAAGCCCCGCAACCGCCGCCGTCACACCCTGACCCGCGCGCCGATCGCTCGCACTGTCCGACACGAGCTTCGCCACTTCGGGTCTCATACCCAGCGTCGGTGTCATAGCGTTTGCAGCGAGCCTCCCCAGCGTCGCCATCAGCGCAATACACGCCACCGCGTACACCGCGTTCCCCACCACCGTGACAATGCTCGCCGCCTTCTCGATCTCGTAGCGCAGCCGCGGCGTTGAGATGGGCAACGCTTCGCGCTCGAGCACGAGCAGCGCGACGAAAAGCAGCGCGTTCCATGCCGTGCCAAAGATAGCCTGGGAGAGCTTAGCAGTGTTTGTGTGTGGAGGGGGCCGCGTACGACTTGGTAGGTGATGCTGAAGGTGGACACGGCAGGGCTGAACTGGTTTAGGGTGTTGGTGGTGACGCTGGATTCGGTGGCGACGAGGCCATTGGTCCAGAGGAGCGTGCAGAGGAAGCCGGCGGTGAAGAGCAGGACCGCGAAGAGGATGGATGCGCTGTGGGAGTGCTGCCAGAGGGCTTGGCGGCCAAATGAGGAGCTGACCATGATGAGAGCTCAAGTGGATAGGTAAGAGGTTGATGTGAAGGTTGTACTGTGAATTTACTGTGTGCAAGAAATCAGGCGATCGATCAAAACAGTTAAAATGCTTCGACTTATACCTGGACATCATGTAGGACAAGGCTGAGCCGGGGACCATGTGCTCTCGCGACTTACCGATGATCGCAACTCTAGCCTCACAAGTTGGCTGAAGGCATCCAAGGCTGACCACCAGACCACCACCTACGACGGACGAATGCATCCGTCGACGTTCGTGATAGGTCCTGAACCCAATGTTTCACGTGCTATGCGAAGAGTATCTGGCTGACATATCGCAAATTCAGCCTGGTCGTAAGATATGGGGGCCGAAAGCAGAAGTAGATGTTCGGTTCCCCGCGTGGCAGGATGCGCATACGCCGAGCCTCCTCTTCATTGGTAAGGGTCGGGCATCATCTGCACGATAACATCAGTGGGCTTCAGCTCGACCACGCAAGAATGTTGACCGGTAGCCTTCTGGCTGCGACCTCATCGCCGATCAAGGCTTCGTGAAGAGGCTGCGACAAGTCTAGTGCACTCGCCCCTTCGCAGCTGTGCATATACAACCAGGCTGAGCAAGAGATTCGAAGAATCGCCTTTCGGTGTTGGTACCATTTCAAAACGTTGACCATGCCTTTTCCTCGCAATATCTTTACCCGACATGTAGACAGCGACGGCAAGCTGAGTCCGCGATGGCCGAGGTCGCTCGGATCACCAAAATCGCCCAAGTCTTTCGAGTCTTCCGAGTCTCCCGGGAGTCCCATGAGTCCTAGATCTCCCAAGTCGCCCAAGTCCACAAAGTCCTCGAAGCCCCTGACGTTCACGGAACGGAACACGGAGTATCTCAACCAGTGCCTTGGATGCAACAACGTCGCAGACCTGATTGGACGCAATACTAGACAGCAAAGAAATGGAGAGAACACGTCTACCTTACTACACAACAGCTTCACCGAGCTGGAAGAGTGCGCTAAACGGTGCGAGATCTGCCGCGTCTTTCGGCAGTCCCTTCTCCTGGAAGAGGTGACGTATGAGGGCGTGAAGGGACTTCAGAAAGATACGAAAGAGAGCGTGATTGTGCACTGGAAGGATGCGACTGATATGGAAGGCAAGTCTGGCGCCTACCTGACCGTAGAGGTCAAGGACCGCCCAGGGCGCGCTGGAATAGTCAATTGCAACAGCAAGAGTGATGTTGCACATCTTGCGCTACGGCCTGATCCTAGCGACGCTGTTGTGATTGACCAGGCGAAAAAATGGCTGAATGTGTGTCTCGATAGTCACACCGGCGATTGCGACAATCTGAGCTTCAGCAGAGAAACCCCTCAGCTGCTCGTCGAGGTCTTCTCGCGCGACGTGGTCCGCCTGTGCGAGAAAGAGACAGTTGATTATGTTGCGCTGAGTTATTGCTGGGGCATTGAAACCGAAGAGGTGAGGAAAGGAAAGACCCTCCACAAGAATATAGACCGCCGGAGACAGGGTTTCCGGACCGATGAGCTCCCTGCAACTGTGCGCGATGCGCTCCACCTCGTCTTTGCGATGGGTCTCCGGTATGCCTGGGTGGACTCGTTATGTATCAACCAAGATACAAGCATAGGCGTGGAGACAATGCACAAGGTCTACTCAAACGCGCTATTCACTATATGTGCCTGCGCCGCGAGCAGGGCTACTGCGCATTTGCTCGACCGACGCGAAGCATGGACCTTGCAGACGGAACCATGTCGACTCGGCGGACAGTGGCTAACAACATCCGACATGTCTTTGAACGAGTTGCGTCTGAGGTCGCCGCTGGCAGACCGCGCATGGACACTTCAGGAAGAGAGACTGAGCCCCCGTATGCTGTACGTTTCAAGTAACCGGATGTACTGGTCCTGCGCCATGGCCAGTGAGATCGAACTGCAGCCCAGATACGAAAAGAGGTCCAAGATCCAAAGACCGGTGTACGCAGTGTCAGACCGCAATGCCGAGATGCCACAAGCTCAGGAATTCTTGATGGCTTGCTATGACCGCAGACGCGACCTCCATCCATTCTGGGCAGACGTTGTGAAGTCGTATGCGTTGCGAGACATGTCCAATCGGAATGATCGGTTGAACGCCTTGTCTGGCCTCGCCGTGAAGTATCTGAGTGCCAATGGCCCTGACGAGTATCTGGTTGGTATCTGGGCAAAGAATCTACCAGAGGGTCTTGCGTGGAAAGTCCAGTGCGCAGGTAACATTGAACGAACCAAAGCAGACGTAAAGGCAGACGTGAAGGCAGTTGTTTGGCCTTCCTGGTCGTGGGCTGTGCTTCCGCTGAAGACTGCAGTCGACACAGTAGCGAAGAGTTCACGAACAGCGTTCTTCGAACGACTTGTTGACTACAACACTGTGAGACAAGGGGTTGTCAACGTGGAGAATGCTGTCAAGCTCGGCGTTGGTATCAAGGAGCTCCGCGTGACAGGTCGCTTACGCCCACTCTGGAAGCCCGCTTCTCGCTGGATTGACTGGTCGTATGTCAGCAAAACAGTAAACGGACGGGAAAAGTTCACATTTGCGGCCTATCCCGAACAGAACATGCATGCCATAGACATTAAACTTGGCCGCGTTCTGGTCTACGAGGACCGACAGAAGGAAGTGATCGGTCAGCTGGATTTTCGGGGTGAAGTCAGCAGAGTGCAGGCAGGATATTTCCACTTAATGGCCCTAGAGATAGGGGAAACGACCATGCTCTTGTTAGAGCGCTGCGGTAAGGGAGTATATCGGCGCGTTGGATCCGCTTGGGACGTTCGCGACAACTACTTTGCGCTCGCGAAGCAGGAGGATCTCATTTTGCGATAGAAAGCCGCTATGACTTCAGATTTGCGACCGACTACTTCCGGATTCACACATTGCAGGGCTTGGGATCAACCCATAATTGCGGGAAGCACCTTGTCTGGTGTTGGGGAGTTCTCGACGCGTATCCACGCGTCGAATGATGTCGCTTGGACCGCAACGACCAATCGGGGCCGATGACGCATGGGCCGTGATTGGTCAGGCAAGAGCGCTGAGGCTCGCGCTTCCTATCAACGCGTCCGATCTCTTGCACCACGCAACAACTCTCGTGTCGAAGAAATTCTGCAACTTCACGACCCGAACCCCTTTAAGCTTCACACAAGGGAGGTCAACGTGACGAAGATCGAGCGGTTGGAAGTTCGTCAGCACCGGTCGTTTTCTGTTTGCATGATCTTCACATGCCGGTTCAACGCCGCCATCGCTCGACGGTTGCTTGTCAAAATTGCAGGCGGCGGAAAGTTCGGTGTAGCGTTACCGTCACGGGGATTCCATGCTCGAACTGCACCCAAGATCGCACCACATGCACTATACACGAGGGCAGTCATGAGTTGTAAGGCTAACATCGAGGCCCGCAGCCTTTCGCCTCGAGCTGACCACCACACGACCACAATGTAGGCCCCGACAAGCTGATTCGATGGGATCACATTTTCCTCACTCCGAACAGCCCTCGGATAGTGTCACTGTCAACGAAAGCTATACCTCTGGAAGAGACGGTATCCAGGCGTCTTCTTTGGGTCAAGCGAATCGGAGTCACACTCCTCGTCAACCAGTGTTGCCAGCAATGAGCAGAAGCAATGACGGTGACTTCGATCCAGCGCGACAAAGAAACTTGCACGAAGAGCAGAGTGGAGCTGAGATTTCACTTGCGGCACGAAGCAAAGGCGACTCGAACTCAGGTACACCGTTCTACACGGGTAAGACTTGTCCATAGGCTCCTCGATACATTTTTGATTGATAGCCCGCGCAGGAGAACAGCCAGGGGTCACATCTCTGATTGATGTCCATGAACCTTTACCGAGACACATCATGCTAAAACCCAACCCTCCCAGAATTCTTTCCCAGGATGACCGAGACTTCCTCTATCGCAAAATTGCGCTGAGCCCCTTGCAGATGTATTCACACCAGGAACTTCTTCGAGCGTACTTTCGCCATGTGCATCCTGGGCTGCCAATTTTGCATCTTTCGAAACTGCTTGAGCTGGAGTCACCGGACGCAATCCCACCCCACGGCATGTTACTATACTGGAGTATGGCTGTAGTGGCAGTCAACGTAAGGTCTGGGATTCAATAAGCACACATCAGAGCTGATGCAATCCTCGTAGTATGTTCATGATGATGTATGGAAGACTGAGAACTTCACGTCTCGAAAGCATATGAAAGATACGCTGTATGACCGTGCGAAGGCAAGAGCACCGTGCATAGGTCTTTCTACAGCACTGTACTGATTGCGAAGATAGTGCATGTACGATAACTCGGGTGAGACTGACAAGGAAGTCTTGTTGCAATCAGCGTTGCTACTGTCTTTTTGGCATTCAGAGAAAGACAGTCACTCGCAGCCGTGGTATTGGAGTGGTAAGCACATTGAATCTTTTTGCTCCAGGGTCCTCGCTAATGCGTCCCAAAAAGGTGTTGCAATCAATTGGTGTCAAATAATAGGTCTGCATCGCGATCCAGATGCCACCAGGTTGAATCCTCATGTTACACCCGAGCGCCGAAACCTATGGCGGCGACTATGGGCCAGCTGCTTGTTTCGGGACCGCTGGCTGAGTCTCACACTAGGGAGACCCCTTCGAATCCGTCTCAGTGACTGCGATATGCCGTATCCAGTCTCGCAAGACGTCACGAACGACCTAAGCATGTTGCCAGGCCATCTGCAGGAGCTCTGGGTGCCCGAGGGGTTTGATGTCATGGTCGACCATTGGATTCTATTGATTAAGCTCAGTAGACTACTGGGCGAAATACTGTCTCTCTTCTACCAGCAGCTGGGAAGGCAGCCAACAGTATCACAATTTGATGCTCTAGAGTCCGAGCTGAGCGCTTTCGTCATTCCTGAGCTCCACGACACATCGAAATCCGTTGGCAACTTTCAGTTACTACAATCTTCAGCTACACCTCCAGTGAGTCTTCGACTGATACCCACTTTCTACCCATTTTGACGTTATCAGAGCGACTCTGATCACACTGTATCGCCCGTTCGTGTCGGCAGTGCCAGGAGGTCTCCATCACGGAGCAGAAGAAGTCTGGAGGGCCCGTGTTCATCGCCGAATGGAGACAGCGGCAACACAAGCAAATGGATTTGTGGACTGTATCGCTCGTGAAGGCTTGGTCGGCTTTGCAACTCCAATGACGTGAGTCTTATGAAATCACCTAGAGCACTTCAAAGCATACCCTGCGTTGATCTGCTACAAGACCAAAACTAATGAGGATAGGCCGCCACTTCTTGTGCCAGGCATGCACGTCCATCTACTAGGCTGTAAGTCCGACAACAGCTTGACCCGTCGTCTGGCTTTCAACAAACTCGAGATGTGCATGACGATCATGCGAGAGCTACAGAAGACACACACTTCGGCCTCATTATTCTGCGGCATCTTTGGCGAAACGATCAGACAGCTTATGCCCGGCCCATTGGACGAGACTATCTGGGGTGTCCCTCAAATCCGACGCCCTTCCACAGCGAGAACAATCGCGCCCGAGGATGCCCTAGCTACTAATCTCAATGAGTCTATTGCGCCACCATTAGTTACTGACGATCTCCTCGAGTCTCTGTTGAACGAATCTTCGGTTTACAACTTTTGGGAGTCGATGAATATGCCTGACCAGGCGTTCATCGATCATGGGAGGCAATAGCCGAGTGGGAATGTATTGTTTGGATTTTGTCTATGGTTTCCACATCATGTTCTACGCGACAGGGTAGTATTACGTCGCCTGATCTCTACTCGACGTTACGAAGTGCAACAAAAAACTTTTTGGAAACCAGGATTAAATTGAATCCGCTGCTTGTCATACTTAGAAGCCGAGCGTCGACAGCAGGTTCTGTCGCCAAATAGAATGCGGCCAGAATACACAATGTGAACAACAGTTTAAAGTAAGATACCTCACTAAAATGAAACGGAAGCTGAACACTAACATAAATCTTCAGTCTTTGATATTCTTTGGAAGGCCGTCTGTATTTCCATCTACTTGATAGAAACTCATCATGCATCATGAGTGTACTCATCGAACACCGCGCTATAGAATTTGCGCCCAACGTCCTGATGGCTCCGAATCTTAGTCCTCAGCTGCGACTCGCCCCAAGTATCATACCTTCCCTTCAAGAAGGCGCTGTCGACTTGCCTACCCTCCTCACTCTCTTTTGTTCCTCTAAAGCTCTCTTGTTCAAAGTGCGCTCGCAACGTACCCGTTGCTTCGGCTTTTGTCAGATCCCGCCGGATACCCTGGAAGAAAGGAACACTGAAACGTTCTTCCGCACCAGAAAGAACGCGATGTGTTGTAGCCTTACAAACGCCGTTCGTCACTAGTTCAAATCCCTGGCCGATATTCAGGACGAAGGTTCCAGGGATATTGGGTACATCAATCCAATCGCCGTTCCTGTTGAGGGCTTGAAGACCCCCAATGTGAGGAGGCGATGCCTGGAGCAGAAAGGTCCACCAGCCAGACGAGTCTTTGTGTGGACCTACACCCTGCCCTCTCTTCTCTGACTCGGGATAGTGCACAAGCTTGAGTCGATGCTGATCAGAGACAAAGGGTTCGAACGCCCGAGGAGGTAACAAAAGAGCTTCGGCCACAAGTTCAAGAAACTCCATGCTCAGCTGTGTTAAAGCGGCGATATACTTCTCGACAACCGGACGAAGCGATGGATTTGCAGCAGGCCACTGCCGAGCCTGTAAGTGCTGGCGACAAGGGCATAGAATATCGCAGGGCTGCCTACCTGATTTGGTCCTTTCAATCTTTCGGAGAGCGGCCGCCCTTCGCTCCAATCATCAGCCAATTCTGTAGCAAATTCGAACTGCTCTCTACCATCTACGTTTCCTGCAGTCGTCTCTGCCCCGATACCGCTATACCCGAGGAAGTGCGGTGATTTCTGAAGTTCAACTTCATCTTTCTCACGTCTTGTCATTCTGAAAAGCGCAGGAAGTGCGTCGACCATGTCCTGAATCACGTGTTCAGGGACTCCATGGTGGCGAATGTATAGAAAGCCAACGTTCAACAGCACGTGCCGCAGCTCTTTGAGTACTCGAGGTCTTGTGCCAGGATCAGTAGCATCGCCAAAGTCGATCACCGGAATGGAGGTAAAAGTGTTGGGCATGATTGTGCATGGGAAGAGACTGCGACAAGTGTCATGCAGACCTAGGTCCAACTATGTGACAGCCAATTGCAGCACCGGCGTTTGTTTACATGGGGCGGTGATCATAAACGCCGAAGTATACAGGCCCAGGTATTTAGTAGGATGCCGGTGATGCTAAAAAGTGGGAAGATGGCGTGCGATGGGAATGGGTCAAATGGTCGCTAGTGCGGGGAACAGAGAGCGCGTATCTCCATACCGGCGGAGATGCACGCTACGATCAAAGATACAGTATAGCAGGGGTAAGTAATTAATAGATCCTCAAACATCTTTCTTCTAGTAGCACCTCTCTGCAAGTAATTGTAAAGCACGCAAGATTAGATAATAAGTGTTCAGATTGAAGCTGAAATACTGTGTATACCTTTGTAAGTCACTCTCTGTTAACAGCTGGCTGCCGCGAAATCTTGAACCCACATTAAATACCCACCCCTGCCATACTCATACTGTGACAGAGCTACAATTGCAAGTGGTGGTGTTGGTGGGAAGTATGGTGAAGATGTTATTATCCACTTATATGTTCTTTCTCAGTCGTAGTACTTTGCACTTCTGCCTCCAATAATCGCTTCTTCTTTCTGTTCACTTCGCACCTGTCCCTTCCCAACACCCTTCTTTACTCTTGCTTTGACCCACTCGCCGGCGGTGATTCCAACAACGCTCTCATCGGAGGTTGTTGTGTATCCCAGTTTCTCCAAGACATTGCTCTTCACCGGCGTCAACTTAACGTCGTCTTCCGGTCTGACAAAGTACAGCACGCCCAATCGATCGATGTCAGCTTGATCGGGCGGGGGAGCCACAACGCGATGAATACTACTCTTCAAGAAACCATTGGTGAGGAAGTCAAGTGAGTCAGCCAAGTTGACAGTAATGCTACCGGGATAGGGCTTGACGTGTTTCCACTGGCCTTCCGGTGTACGGACCTGGAGAGCAGCAACTGGCTGACGGAATAAGAGCGTCAGGGAACCAAAATCAGTGTGACCTTTGACCCACACGTTCTCTAGTGCAGCATTTTGCTCTGTGGTGCGATGATGATATTTCATATACCTGAGATGGCAGTCGCTTTTCTCATTGTAGCGATGCTTTTCAAGAAAGAAGTCCTCCGGCAACTCCAGAACGATAGCAAGAAGAACAAGTAGTTTCCCTGCGATGTTGTCGGAGATGTACCTTGCAAAGCGCTCAATTTCTTCTCGGTGCGTGTTGATAATCTCAGGATGAGGCCGTTCCAGTTCTGGAATGAACTTCGGTATGTTGTAGATCTCGGTGTTGTCCTGAACACCCGGTCGCACTTCCCTCAGGCCGAGAGGCTTATAGCCGTTGTAGCCCCCGTTCTCAAGATCAGCTCGGTACTTGAGTTTCTCTTCAACGGGGAGCTGGAAGAGTTCTCGGCCGATTGCAAACTGCCGATCTACGGCTTCTTGACTGAGACTAAAGTTGGTGATGTAGAAGAAACCAATCTTGTCAATGGCTTCAAAGAGCTGCTTTGCTAATCTTTCTCGTCCACCGGGTTTTTCAAATTGAGACAAGTCAAGCGTCGCAAGATCCGCCCAATCCACTTATCGGATGTCAGCGTGTCGACCATGGTGTAGCTAACTCTTGAGGCGGACTTACAATCGTATTTAGTCTCGGGTACTTGCTTATAGGACAGTGTGGGAAGAGCGGAAAATACCTCTTGTGTCTGTACAGCAGCCATATCGGGGGATTTGGTTAGCCAGTGGTGAATTTCGTGCGTGAAGTGCATCGGCACCATCGACCTTTCTCTATATACACTACATTTGGGGATTATCCGAAGAGCCCGGGAATAAGGTTACTACCTTATCCGGAAGCGGGGTCTAGCTCCAAACCGCAACAACGGTGTTGGTAGCGATTCGCGATTCTTGGCCAAGATCACAAAAGAAGTGTGGCTAGTACAGGTGACCATTACAGTCAGGGGGCCAAAACCAAAAACCAAAAACCAAAACTCTAAAACCTAAAAACCAAAATAACATAACAATAACTATATTACACACAAACTATAAATTACATAATAAAGAGTAGAATTAATTTACTAGATTTATAGATAGTAAAATTGCTATACTAAACTTCTAATTATTACTAACCTCCTAACTATTACTAACTATTATACTATATTATCTATTTCTAGGAATAGGCAAACTAGTAGTAAGCCTCTATTATCTAACGCCTGCTTATAAGCTAAAAAGCTACCTAGAAACTTAAGCCTCTCTCCTAGTAGAGTAGCTAGTTGCTTCCTACTACTAAATTAATCTAGAGCCTATAGTAATAGCGTAAGTTTAATATACCTTAGGCTATCCTTAGAAGTTATACCTTATATTATCCTATAAGTAGGGGGAGCTAGGAGACCTAACATAATACCTACTATAAATAGGAGGTCCTAACTAGGAAGTGTTAAGGATATAATACCTAGGTTACTTATAAGTT